>RJWJ010030893.1:0-19546 GCA_004363605.1 Indri indri | reverse complement strand
TGCTGACCTTGTAGAATAAGTTAGGTAGAATTTCCTCCTCTTTGATTATTTGGAATAATTTCAAGAGGATTGGTATTAGTTCTTTGAATGTTTGGTAGAATTTGGCCGTGGATCCATCTGGTCCGGGGCTTTTCTGTGTTGGGAGACTTGTTATTATTGATTCAATCTCACTACTCATTAGTGGTGTATTCAGGTATCCTGTTTCTTCCTGATTCTGTCTTGATATGTTGTACGTTTTCAGGAATTTGTCCATTTCCTCTAGGTTTTCCAGTTTGTCAGTGTATAGTTGTTCATAATAGTCTCTAAGGATCTTTTGTATTTCTATGATGCCAGTTTAATATCTGCTTTTTCATTTCTGATTTTGTTTATTCGGGCCTTCTCTTTCCATTTCTTGGTTAGTCTAGGTAGCAATTTATCAATCTTATTTATCTTTTTGGAGAACCAACTTTCTGTTTCATCACTCCTTTGTATTGTTATTTTAGTCACTATTTCATTTAGTTCTACTCTGATCTTTATTATTTCTTTTCTTCTGCTATTTTTTTTTTTTTTTTTGAGACAGAGTCTTGCTCTGTCACCCAGGCTAGAGTGCCATGGCATCAGCCTAGCTCACAGCAACCTCAAACTCCTAGGCTCAAATGATCCTCCTACCTCAGCTTCTCAAATAGCTGGGACTACAGTCACATACCAGCATACTAGCTAATTTTTTCTACTTTTAACAGAGATGGGCTCTCACTGTTGCTCAGGGATCAGACTGGTCCTCAAACTCCTGAGCTCAAGAGATTCTCCTGCCTTGGCCTCCCAGAGTGCTAGGATTACAGAAATGAGCCACAGCACCAGCCTTTTGCTACTTTTGAGTTTGTTTTTTTCTTGCATTTCTATTAATAGTTGCCTGAGGTTCACTGTTAGATTGTTAATTTGTAATCTTTCTACTGTTTTGGTGTAGGCATCTATTATTATAAACTTCAAGAAACTTTTTGATTTCCATTTTAAGTTTTTCTTTGACCCAATAGTCATTAAGGAGCATGTTGTTTAACTTCCATGTATTTGTATATTTTCCAGAGTTCTGCTTGGTATTAATTTCTAGTGTTGGGGAATTTCCATGCCAGTTCTGCTTAAAACCACAAAGCAGCTAAAGTAGACGCTGACACCTGTCAGCCTTGCAAGCTAAAACCGCAAAACAGTTAAGTGAAGCTACAAGCCTGTCATAAGTATGCTGTTTGTTATAAATCTATCATAACTATACTGTTTATAAGAATTATTGTTTATTAGATAACTTTTAAATCTTTTTGCTAATTGGTTAATCATTTATACTTGTGTGTGATTTGTTAAGAGTAACCCCCCCCAAAAAAGTATAAAACCTGACAAAAACCCAGAAGAGGTGCTCAGATTTTGGGAGGCTTGACCCCATCTGGGCCACCGGCAATAAAACTTTCTGACCCTCCAACTCTCTGCGTGCTGCTCGGTTATTCCCCTGGGACTGGTCACTGACACTTGCCGTAACACTAGTTGTATTCCATTGTTATCTAAGAAGATAATTGATATGCTTTCCATTTTTAAAAATTTGTTGAGACCTTCATTTTGGCCTAATAGAGGGTCTGTCCTGGAGAATGTTCCATATGCTGGTGAAAAAAATGTATATTCTGCAATTAGATAGAATGTTCTGTAAAGGTCTGTTACATCCATTTGGTCTACTGTCCAGTTTAAATGCAATGTTTCTGTGTTGATTTTCTGTTTAGGTGATAAATCTAATGAGAGTTGGGTGTTGAAGTCCCCTACTATTATTGTATTGCAATCTATCTCTTTCTTTAGATCTAGTAATATTTGCTTTATGAATCTGGGTGCTCCAATGTTGGATGCACATATATTTAGAATAGTTCTATCCTGTTGCTGGATTGATCCCTTTATCATTATATAATGACCTTCTTCGTCTTTTCTTTTTTTGACTGTTCTTGGCTTAAAGTCTGTTTTATCTGATATAAACATAGTTACTCTTGTTCATTTTTAGTATCCATTTGAATGGAATATCTTTTTCCACCCCTTTGCTATTAGTCTGTATGTATCTTTACTGGTAAGGTGAGTTTCATGTAGTTGGATTATGTTTTTTTAACCATATAGTTGGATCATGTTTTTGTATGCATTCAGCCATTTTGTATTTAAGTGGAAAATTTTACTTTCACCTCTTTTAGCAAGAATGTTTACCTACATATGTGTTAAATAATTGTTTATATTGCTATTTATTGATTTACTATTTTAGGTTATACCTACTAAGTAGGTGTTATGGTAGATGAGTATTTAACTTCTTCTATCAACCTTACCCCACTCCCCTTTCACCTCATTCTAATTCTAATTCAAGTCAATTAGTATTCATGATTATATATTTCTTTTGTAACCTTTTGCTTTTCCTGGACTTAATAAATGTCTGTGATTTTTATTTGTTTAGTTGTTTTTGTTCCTATTGCTAATTATTCATAGTTGTAAACGATTTGTCATGTACCTGTGAAACAGTATTTTCTAAATACTCAAACACATCAGCAAATCTAACAATTCCATTTAATTTTTTTGACAACTCCCTTGTTCAACTTTTTTTCTTGAGACTGTCCTATGTCAGTTTTCTGACTTCTTGCCTTAGTACAGTTGAACATTTGTCATCCCAGGCTTTCATTTGCCCTCCACCCACCCAAGCCCCACATTGCCCCCCACTGTGTTGTTATAGACCCCATGCTGGTTATTCTTTGTTCCCCTGCAAATCTGTTCTCCACCCTCTTCTGCCCTACTCTGTATACTACATGGGTGACCCCTAGTGAATGCATCCTCCAAGCTGCCTTGACTGCTGGTTTCCAGTTGGGTTCAGGGAAAAGACAAGTGAGAAGAGAGGGAGATTGGATGTTTTTTCTAATTCTTCCCTGCTTTAGGCCATGTTTTCAGTAATGGCTGACTACAACTTCTGTGGGAAGCCCCTCTTCCATGGCTGTCGCTGTTGGTAGACTCCATAACACTTAACACTTTTAGTTCTAGGGGGAGTAATGGCTTCCTGCTGTTTCTAGCCTCTGAGTATTTCACTATGTCTTACTGGTTCCCTTATACCTCGATTAGTGATCACTTCTGGATTGGATTCAGTTTCCTTCTACAGCTTTACTGTTCGCAGATTCCCTATGTCCTTAGTTTCCTAAGAAGGAATACATTAGAGATACAGTTTTCAAATTCTTAGTTTTCTGAAAATGTCTTTATTCTACTCTGAGAAATGATTGATAAAGTTTGGCTAAGTATATAATTAATAATAATGTATAGTATACTTGAATATTAGTGTTCTTTCTCAGAATTTTCAATGCATTGCTTCATTTTCTTAGAGCTTCTAGTGCTGCTGCTGAGAAGTGTGATTCCATTCTGCTTCTCAATCACTGGTGTGTCCCTCATACTTGCTCTCTGGAGACTATTAGGTTCTTCTCTCTATTGCTGGTATGCTAAAATTTATGATGATATGCTTGGTAGTGTCTTTTTAAATCAGTGCTGAGTGGGTTCCCTTCAATCTAAAGACTATGTGTTTCACTTCTTAGGTAACTTCTTGAATTTGTTTTTAAAATGATTTCTTTCCTTCCATCTTCTCTGTCTTCAGTTTCTGTGCTAGTTTGATATTGGAGCTTCTATCTTGAGCCTCTTATTTTTCAAAAGTCTTTTCTCTCCAGCCTGAGCAAGAGTGAGACCCGTCTCCACAAAAAATATTTAATAGAAAAGTTACCCGGGCATGGTGGCCCATGCTGTAGTCCCAGCTACTCAGGAGGCTGAGGCAGGAGGATCACTTGAGTCCAGGAGTTTGAGGTTGCAGTGAGCTAGGATGATGCCACTATACTCTAGCCAGGGCAACAGAGTGAGACCTGGTCTCAAAAAAAAGAAGAAAAAAAAAAAAAGTCTTGTCTGTCTTATTTTATAACATTTATGTTCCAAACCTTCCATTTTTCAAAAAACAATTAGTTACTATAATATGTGTGTGTGTGTGTGTGTATAATTAACAATAATATATAGTATACTTGAATATTAGTGTTTCTTTCTCAGAATTTTATTCCTTAACTGCCACTTTGGTCACTTTGGAGAAGAAAGGAGGGTCTATGCACATTCTACCACATGTCCTGCTCCTGTTGATCATTTAATATTCATGACTTTAACTATGAACAGTTGGGTGATAAGGTCTTTGCCTTGTAGAAATGTGTGATTTTTCTGGGGCACAAATTTAAATAGGTGCCAATGGGTGGAAATCGATCAAACAGCATAGCATAGGCAGGAACCTCATGACTGCTGCTTTCTTAGTATAGTGGTGGAAGTTTGTAGGCCTTACCATTTAACTATTAGTGAAATGACAGCTTTATTTATGAAAATAAGCTGGTTCTTAAAAAGATAAAGATTTTTCATGAATTTGAAGAACAGATTGTAGAAAGTAGTCCTGTGGATCTGTGGCATGTATGAATCCAATATATGCTTGCTATTAAAACAAGCAAAAGTAATTAGTGAAACTTTTTCAACAAATATTTCAGGCAACACAAAATTTCTAATCCAGTGAAGGTAAAAAGGTGGGCTGTTAACTTACATGCACAGGAAAAACATGATTGAATGGAAATGTGATTGAAGAGAAACTAGGAGCCTTTATAAACATCATTATGTGACAGTATGAGACTAAGCTGTCTACATTATGCTGCTTATCAAAGGACGGAAGTGGGGACTTGTGTTCTGTTACAACAATTGTGAATTAATTCCTCAGTGCACTGCATTATCTGGAATGTATTTTAATTAAGAATCACATTTTCATTCTCTGGTATTTTGCTGTATGAACTAATAAAACCTAAATGCATTAGTAGCTTTTTTGATTTTAGATGTTATATTATGTAATTGATAAGCTTAGGCTTTTAAAAAAATTTTTGCTCTTCAAATGCAGTGTCCTTAGATTCCTGTGGGTAGATGTCATTAGAAAAAAAGGAAAAGACCTAAAACAATAATTGAGAAGAATTGAAGTCAAAGTAAACTAAAATAATCTACCAGTGGCCCAGAAACAGCCTGTTAAATTTCGTTAAAAATAAAACAAAATATATTCATAATATGTGACAGGCACTTAGTAATTACTAATGACTGAATCTGAGTAGCTTCCTGTTTTCCTACACACATGTGAGTAGTTCATGTTTTACTATGGCATTTTGTATTTCTCTGTATTTCCATGTGAGACAATAGATTCCAAGAGTGGGATGTTTAAATAATTGCATTTTCTGTAGAGCTTGGCAAGGCTTTTCTCATTTTTTTCTGATTGATAATTCAAATAGCTCATCCTTTATTGTTAGCTTTTACCATGTTTGCTTTTGAAAACTGAATACATTCATAGCCTAGTGAAAACTCAACAGATTAAAAACTTTATTATAGCAACTATATAAATTTTCATCTATTTGTCATATTTAATCCTAACATGTTTAATTTAGAAACTATTTCAGAATTTTAGTAACCCTGTGAAATCAATTCAAACTTTTGTTTTATTATTGTTTTATGGTTATTTTAAACCCTGTAAAATTGAAGGTGCTTGGTTATTTTCCCACACTGGATGTGGTGGGTGGTAGCACAGGGAAAAAAAAAACACCTCTAGAATCCCAGGGCAGCCCCCTTCCCACAAAGATCTCCCTTATATAATACGAATTTCTTTATACATTCATTTATTCATTTGTTCATTCAGCAAAACGTTATAGAATGTCCAGACGTTCAAAGTGAGAAAGCCCTGGTTCCTGCCCTCAAGTAGCACCCACGACTACTGCATTGTACAACTCCAACGGACATCATTTGCACCGTAGTCTATGTGTCATTTCCAGCCTGCACAGACATATTCCAGGGCAAATCTTTGGGAACGTGCCCAGAAGCCCACAGACTTCACAAAAAAAATGGACCACAAGAATTTATAATGGAAAGGTTTTCCCTTTAGGTCTTGCATATATTATGAAAGATATCAGTTGTCAAATATTTTACTGTCAAATATCAGCCATCCAGTCATATATCTTCATAGTTCCCATTCCAGCCTTCTTAACCATAGTCCGTCACAGTCTAGCTATGCCATTTGATGACTGGAACTAAGTATATCAACTTAACCTACTAGAAATTGAAGTTCAGAATTATTTTTGTAAGGGAATAATTTATATCAAGATTTTAGCAGTGGTTTCTCTTCATGATATATCAGATATGGTTTCTTGGAAAAGAGTGCTTGAATGTGTCATTTGCTTTGATCTTGAAGATAATTTACCCATGAACAATTTTTTTCTGATTTCCTACATTGTTGCGTGAGGATTAATGCATTTGCTGAGAGAAGCCTTAAAATGTAACTTTCTTGTTCTGCATCAGCTGTCATATAAGCAGAAATTAAAGATGTGCAAGGCTTATTAATTTGTTTTTTCATGATCTGCCTGGTCTGTGCTTATTCCTTGGAGAATTGCTGTCACTGATAGTATTTTAAATGAACTATCACATGGAACTTCTCTCTTCTTTCATTGTTCCATAGTACGTGAAATAATATTTCTCTGCTATTTGATGCAGTATTTTGCACTTTCTGTTTTTGTTCCCTCACAGTAATCCTTAGTTAGAGCATTTCCTATTTGCATTTTTGTATTAATCGTGACTCATTTCTGGGTGTTACCAGTCCGAATATTATCTGTTGTCTACATAACCTGAGGTTATTATTTTAAGACAGTCTCTCTAGAGTCTTCATTATCCATGGAACTCTGTTTTGAATTTTCAAGCATTTTTAAACATGACAACCATCTTATTTTCAGTGTGCTAGAACTGGTGGTAGACTTCAGTTTTCTAGGATCCTTTTACTGTGTTCCATACCCAAACTTCTAATTTTGAAGACTTGATTTCAGTTTTATGGCCATCCTTGCTAGCATTGGTGTCGCATGGAGAGAAAACAAAGCTGATGTCTCTATTTCTTCTTTTTCAATCTGACCGGGCTGACCAAGTAAAGGGCACATTGTCCTGACTGGGGAGGTGGCATAGCACAGTGAAGGGATGGCTGGGCCAAGATTCAGGGGATGCAGTTCCTAGTTCCAGGACTGAAACTAAGACATTTAGGCATCTAGTACAGTTTCCTTACATGTGAAAATGAAAGCATTATCACAGGTATTCTCTAAGGTCCTTCTATCTCTACGTTTCAGTATTCAAGTAAATTGTACTGCTGATCCATGGAGGTTTCCATGGAGACTGCTGGAGTTCCTTCAGAGAGTCTTATAAATGAAGTTAGGGTTTAGATATTTTGGTGAAATTACTGAATTAATTTTTTTAGTGTTTAATTTCATATGGTAATATTCACTCTACATCAAATGCCTTTCTCTATGGCTGTGTGCACTCATCAGACAAGTTTATGTAATTCATTCATTCATTCACTCATTTTAAAGATATTTATTGAACACCTATTTTGTATAGGCAATATGTCAGGTCCTGAAGCTACAAAGATGAGAAAGATCCATTCTTACCTTCCACGTTAGAGGGCAAGACAGTGTGGTGAGCTGTAGCACAGGTATATGGTTAGCACAGTGGCAGCTCAGAAGTGAAGGCAATAAAATTATCCTTGGTGGACGGTTAAGGGGGTGAGGCTTAACCCAGTGGTAATGCCTGACTTGTCAAAGCCATCTTTCTTTGTTGACAGAGCTAGGTTCAAAGGACACATAGATCATGCTATGGACAAAGGTTTCACGAGGAGGTGAAACAGCTAGTATTTGTGGATTGGGATGGAGGACAGGGTTTGGGAAGCACATGGGGAAAAGCAGTTGGAGATCAGAATGGAGGAATATTTCAGAATACTTAGGATGTGACAACATGGATACATACATAGTAAGGGAAAGGCAAGGGTTTCAGATGATTCCTGGGTTTCTGGCTCAGGTAAGTGGACCAGAAAGCAAAAGTAGAACTTTGCCATTTAATTAAAAATAATAATAATAATAAATACACACACACACACACACACACACACACTACTTAACGTGTGTTCCAGTTATCATTAGAACATAAGGAACATTTACACCAGTTGGTGCTTTAAGATGGTGGGGGCTTCTCTATCTTCCTTTTTATTCATTGCCTATGTGAACACTGGTGAGGGGGCTGTAACCTGCCTCCCCTACGTCAGCAGCAGACCACCCTGAGACTTTACTGAACCTCATTAGCTTCCCGTACTGCATCCTTTACCTTTGTTTAATTTTTATTTTGATATACTCAATTTGTAAGCACAACTTCTTAGAGATATAATTGTGTTTCATAGTTGAAAAATAAATCTTAATGTTTCCCTTTATATAAAAAATTTATTGTTTTAAATTGAATGTTTTCTAAGATGGGCTTTTACCCACAATCTGGGGTTTTGTTTTCATTCCTTGAGAGCAAAGTACTCCATAGTAGTATTTGACTAAGATATATTGTGCCTATCTGTGCCTAATGAAGCACTAACCATAGTAAATGATGAGTGGCAGTTTAATCAATTCAGTTCCTTCAGTAGTCACCAAGGGCATCTGGAATGTAATTTTTTAATCTTTCACTTTTCAAATGCTGCAAATGCCAAAATGAAAAGATCACATCTGTTATATGTGATTTTTTTTAACAGATTATAGGGAAAAAGTTGGTTTTTAATTTTTATCTTTTAGAAGCTGACCTAGGGAACAAAAACTCTGGTCTTTTTACAAAAATATACATTCCTTCAGAGGATAGCAAGATAAATAAAGGGCTACCTTGGTGCATCAGATAATTGTATAATGGTGTATTTCAGTGAACCATGGCTAAATAAAATTACCTAGTAAGTTAATTAATATGGACCCTTTCTGAGCTAGTATTGCATCCCTACATGTTAAATTTAGATTGTGTTTTGCATTTACTCTAACTTATTTCACCAGTCTGCTGTTTCTTTGTTGTTCCTTTGGTTGGAGCCCGAATACACATTCAGAGAATTAATATGAGTTATACACGCCTTTCAAAACAGAATTACCTAGATTCCTTTAGATTCGTGCTCCTCCATATGTGATTCTGAGAACAGCCGCATAACTATGGCTCAGAAGCTTGTTAGAAATGCAGGATCTCAGGCCTCAACTCATACCTAGTAAGTCAGAATCTGAATTCTATAATAGCAAGATCCCCACATGATTAGCATACATATTAAAGGACGAGAAGCACTGCTTCAAGTTGTTGTGTTTTTTTTGATAGATGCATAGGCTTTGAGGACATTTTTGGTGGCAGTATGATGTTAAAAGGGAGAAAGACAAAAGAACTAACCTCCAGTGAGTTATGGTTCTGTTCATCTGCTTGCCCCCTGGCAGAGCAGCTTGAAAACTGCCTTTCTCTACAGCCTTTTTTCCAAAGAGGGCTGCATTTCACAATGCAGATCATTCTGAATGGCTCTAAATAATTTTCCGAACTTGCAAAGATGCCTCTTATAACTTTCAGTTAGGGAAGTCTATATAATGAGGGCATGTCTCCACCCACCGTGATAGTGTAAGTTGGGTGGGTCATTGTTTCCTCTGCACAGATGGGAATGCACAGGTGTGCATGATCCCTCCTGGGCTTTGCTGGTAAACACTGCTACCGGAGAGTGAAACTTTCACTCTGTGCTTAAAGCTATCTGTCCCAAGGAATCCGAAGCTTTTGCTAATAAGTAGATGAAATTCAAAACTAAAATCTAGGAGATATTTTCTGAGATTTTAATTGCATCATATTTTAACATATTAAAGTCTTTCTGCTTTGTCTACTGAGATTGAGCCAAACTTTTGCCTTGAGAATTAGAGAAAAACAATGTTTTATATTTTGATATATTTTGGGTAAGACCAAAATTAGATTAATGTCAGCTAGAGAAATAATAACCTTTAGGTCTTATTTTTACACTTGTTCATATGAGATAATCATTTGTTGGGTTAATTACCATCTTGTAACAATAATGTCTTTATAAGAAAATGCACTGGGTACATTCTGCTTGCAATATCATGTCAAATGCTGATATTCTTTGAGTATATGTGCTGATGGAAGTAATTAATCACTATTTTAGTTGAAAGATAGAATGTTATCCTGAACCATAAAATCCCAATAGGACTTTGATGAACAAATACATACATTACATTGCATATTAGCTGGTAACTTCAGTGACCTAACCCTATTTTATTCAGGTCTAATAGTGTTGCCATGTTGCTGTAACCCCTTTCACTCATTTGCACTATGTCTTTAAAAGTAAAAGACCAAATTCTCTTTCTGAGAAAGGTAATGGTGGCTAATATGTTTACAAGTAAATAAATAAATTACAGTTGTAGGAAGTATCACAGGGATCATGGAGTTAGGGGGACCTAACCCAGTCTGAGAGGTCAGGAAGCCTTCCCAAAGAAGTAACATTGAACTTGTCTGTTCCCTACTCTGATGGAGAAAAGTTCTTGCTCCTTCCCTGTGAATTTCATTTTTTCTCTGCATTGCACACGCCACCACCCCTCTGCCCCATATGTGATAGTTTAGATAAATTTTTTCATCTTGAATTCCTTTGCCATAGAGTATATATATATTGGTTTTTGAATACCTTCATACCAAACTTAATTAATCTTTAATTAGTTTGCTGCCCAACTTCTTTAAGGTGGAACCTTAACTGACATTTCACATTCTCAGCCTGCAGTTCTAGAGGGCTCATGTTGCTTCCAATAAAAAGTTTATCAAAATGTACAGAGGTATTTTGGTTTTGTTTTGTTTTTTTTCCCCATACAGGGAAAACTTAAAATGAATTGAATTGTGATTTTAAAAAAAAGCATTCATATACCTGAGACATAAATTTAGAAATTTTGAGTTCAAAAAAATTGAAAAATGTGCGAGGCTAGTAGGGTATTTTTATATTGCCTTACCAGATAACTAATCCTAAAATAAGAGTTTGACCATAATGCATCCTATGACACCTTTAATTATAAGCTTTTATGACCAGTTCTTATTTTTGAAAAATTTAGATTAAGTGGGTGATAATTACATAATTATTCAAATGTCAAAAACAAGCAAAAAAGGAGACATTTGCTGGCATAAGACTATGGATCACAGGTAGAGTGCTTAAGAGTATGAATTTTTTCTCAGTAAACCACTCAGTGCAGTCAACTTAATCCATCAAGAGAGAGGGAGCATAGAGCTAATGGAGGGTAGAAAGGGGAGGAAAAAGGGAAACAGGCAACAAACAGTCCCTTTGTATTACATTGAAGAGCTTCTGTTGCTATTTGGCAATAAGGCAGCTCCAATAATACAGAATAATACAGAATTCTTCTATGTTAATTATGTTGATATGTTTTATATATCTACCTTTTTATTTTCTTGTACATTATATCTTTTTTATAAGTACTTTAAGTATAATTCTCTCAGCATCATTAGTATACACTCAAGCATCTTTGAACAAGGTGATGTCATAGGAAACATCTATCAGAAACAAAAGTCAAAGTCCCTTAGCCAGCTAAGCAGGTAAGAGCCTATAGAAATTCTGTATCATTTCATTCCAACTGAATAGAATTGAAGCATAGATTTATCTTTGAATCGTTCTAAGGAGCATATTAGTGGAGATGATGTGGACTAAGCATAAGATGTGGTAAAATAAATTCCGTAAGTAGTTTTGACAGTGTAATAGGCACCCTCCTAGCCAGCTTAGCTGTGTACATCCGGGGGTGGCTGCGGCTTCTGCTGGGGCTCCTCACACTCAGAGTTACAGCTTGTGGTGGGAAAGATGAAGGCTGAAAGCTGGAGAATAGAGAGTATATGCGGAGTGTGAAAAAGGAAGGTGCAGGTAGGTATTTGAGATCCAAGATATTTTATGTAAACTTAAATAAGAAGACAATAGAAACGTGGGTCAGTAGTCTCAGAATTCTTGGCAGAAAAATTTGGAAAACCACCATACTAGAATTATGTTAATAAACAGACTTAACCAGACATCTGAAGCCCCAGTATTTATAAGCATATTACTATATTTTAATATAATAATAAAATAATTCTCTCAGATACCTGTGTTATCTCTCAGATCTAAAATGAAAACAGCTTTTGTTAAAACCCATCTGCCTAGAACACTGATTTTAAATTAGTTCTTTACTACTTAAATGAAATTATTTTTTATGATACAAAGGAGCATTTATTTGTTTTTAGTCATTTTGACACTGTATCCCATTGGCGTTTAATTTGAATAGAAATTATGTGCTATAATGGGGAAGAGATCTCTGCAAATATATTACTTCTTTAATTCAAAACATTGTTTATATACAACTGTGATAACAACTGGAGCAGCTGCAGCAAAGTTGATCACTTGCCCGTAACTCCTAGGGTTCTGAAATAAGCTAAAGACACAAGGGTTTGCTCTCCCTAAGTTGAATGTGAGTGCAACAATTGAAGAAGTATCCCAATATGTTCATGGTTTTATCAGAATACTTGCAGGAAACATAAACCCATTCAAAGCAGAGTTATTTAAAAAAAACAAAACAAAAAACCTAGAGAATTTCTAGGAGGTAGAGAGGTCTAGAAAAAACCCTGGATTATCTGAACATTCAGACCTCCAGAAGGCAAGAACCAGGTCAATTCAGGAGACTTCATCTATAGGAATATGTGGCCATTCATGCTAGTTCTCTGCCATTAATGTGACTTATCCCATATATACATGCTAGTGTCATACCATCCTACTACCTGTTTGGCACTTGGGTGCATCACTGGCTCAGTGATCCTCGGTGTAGGTGCCCTGAATCATGTGAGCAGACCGTGTCAATGCCGTGCTCCAGCTAGACTGATTGAAACAGAATCTTTAGGGTTTGTGGTCAGAACATTTGTAGTTTTTAAGAGTTCCCCAGATGATTGTGATGCAAAAAGGATTGAGAAGCACTGAACAGCTAGAGACTACAGTACACTATGAAGTAGTTGGAGAAATGTTAGCACATGACTATGGAGACTCTTCTGTATCAGGCTAAGGACTTCTCGGCTGTATCCTGTAAGTAAGGAGAGCCACTGGGATTCACTGTTTTATTGTTTTCTACTGTTTTCTGAGCCCAGTATAGTTGCATCTATTTAGAGATCTTTAAGGGCAGGGCAATAGACAGTGGCAGGGGATGGGAGGAAAGGAAAGCTATGGGATCTAGGTATAGGTCACACAGCTCTTGATGCCCATCAAGAACATCATTTATCCACTCACTGCTTCTCCTCTGTAGGAGAAAACTAATTCCAGATGTAGTTTTCTAAGCAGAATGTGTTGAAGCTTTGTAATGATTCTTTTTCTCTGTTTAGGGGAGTCGGCTGCATCTTTGTTGAAATGATCCAAGGAGTTGCTGCTTTTCCAGGAATGAAAGACATTCAAGATCAACTTGAACGAATATTTCTTGTAAGTTCTTTACTAAGTGTTTCTGAGGAAAATTAGTTTCTAATTAGTCACTTAGGGACAAATTCTACAGTGGTCTATGGAAGGTAATTTAAAGCAAATTTATCTGTTGTCACATTTAGTTCTAACATATTTTTGGACTTTGAAAAAGCAGAAAATTAGTTAAAAATTGTGTTTTTAAACTATTGTACATGAATAATATGTCAAATGATAAGAAATAGTAGATAGACGTGAGAGGCAGTTTAGAGTAATGGGTTAAAAATGAGGGTTCTCACTCCAGCCTGGGCAACAGAGCAAGACTCTGGCTCTGGGGGGAAAAAAAAAAAAAAAATGAGTGCTCTGACAGAAGATTTCCAAGTAATTTATATAGATACCCACCCTTCCTTGACTGTGGGCTTTGATTGGTAACTTTTTTCCATAAAGCAGGGCATGGAAAGTGGTAGGACAGTAACTTTACATGGAGACACCAGACAAACAGTACCTGGGCCAGGTCTTCAAGGCTGGCATCATCAAAGATAAGTCATGTTGGTAGCATGTCCTCTTGATCAGATATGTTGACAATGGTACTTCACCTCTGTGGTCTTCCTCCCAAAACCATAACCCCAGTCCAGTCATGAAAAACACATAACACAAACCTAAATTGAGAGGCATTCCACAAAACACCTCACTGGTACTCCTCAAAGCTGTCAAGGTCATCAAAAATAAGGAAAGTCTGAGAAATTTTCAAAATCCCAGAGGAGGCTAGGGAGACATGACAACTCAGTGTAACATGGTCCCTGGAGAGAATCCTGGAACAGAAAAAGCGCATTAGGGAAAACTAGTAAAATCAAAATAAAGCTGATTAGTTAATATCGACATACCAATGTGAGTTCCTTAGTTGTGACAAATGCATCCTATAATGTAAGATTTTAACAAGAGGGGAAACTGGGTGAGGAGTACACATGAACTCTCTGTATTATGTTTCACAACTTTTCTATAAAACTAAAATTAAAAGCTTACTTAAATTTGTAAAAATCTGAAAAAAAAATGGTCCAGAGTCAGACTATCTTGATATAGTTCCTTGCTGTGTTATTTTTTAGCTATGTGACTTTGGGCAAAGGACTTATTAGATCTCTGAGCCTTAGTTTTCTCATGGGTGAAATAGGGATAATAATAGCACCTATCTCATAGATTGCTTTGAGGAATAATTGGCTTAATATACATAAAGTGCTTTTATTAAGAGAACTATGCTTGCATATAGTAAATACTTCATAAATATAAGTTGTCATTATTTTCATTACATCATTTTTATGGCAAATATTTTTATTCAGTAAAATTTCCACATTAGCTAATATTCGTATAAACCTATTATTTTAAACATGATATCAGAGCTAGAAAAATTAAGGTTTTTGTTAAAAGGATTTAAACTCTCTACATTGTGGTAATTAATATTACCATACATTTTCCTTCTTTAATAAAACTCTTGCATGAAATCACTGAGGCATATTTTAGTATGGTTCATGTCAAGAGAGGTACTTATTGGATTATCATTCATTTTAGTTAAGCAAGGATGGCATTAAAATATAGCTTTCACATTAAGTGTCGGAACTGCAGTAGGAGCAGTAGGAGGTAGTGATATAAACTGAGACTCCGTCACTACTGTGTTCACCTTGATGTCAGCAATAAGGTGATAAGAGAAGGAGACTGGCCACTAGGAAAGTAAAGCCCATGTGATTCCTCCTTGTAGTACCGTATATCCCTCGAGTCCCTGCACACTAAAAGCAAATGGACAAGCAGAAGAGTCACTAACATAGAAACCCTCTTCAAAGTGTTGTCCTATTGGTTTTTTTCTTCCAGAAACCATCTGTATCCACTTTCTTTCAATTTTATTTTATTTGATATCTATAAATTCCCACACATAAATGCTAAAGTGATTTCTTATGATTATAAAAATAATGTATCTTTATAATGGAAAATTCCCACAATGTCAAAAAGTATAAAAGCTGAAAAAAAATCACCCTTCATCCTACTACCCAGAGAAAACCACATTTAGTGTTTTTTTATGTATATATATATATAGAGAGAGAGAGAGAGAGAGAGAGAGAGAGATAGAGATAGCTATATCTATCTCTCTCTATATATATCCTTTATAGATATTTTTCTATGCATATTTAAAAAGATTGAATATCTTGTATATTATTTTGTAACTGGCTGTTTTCACTTACAAATTTCTAATTAACACCTTTCATTGAAAATTCAGAAATCCATCATCATTCTTAATGACAGGGGAGTATTTCACTATATGGATGAGATATTATTTACCTAACCAGCCCAATACTGGTAGCTTGTTTATAGTCTTTCACTATAATAGAGTGCTGCCAGAAACATCTATTTCATGGTATCCCATTAGTTAATAATAATTATTAGAGCTGAAAGTCCTCAATTTAATAAAATTTAGTTTTCATAAATTTATTGACTATTCTTACACATTCATCCCTTTCTCTGTACTCATGAAACCCACTCTTCTCCTTGTTGCCAAGAAAACCTCTTATTGACTTCATTGGGATTGTATTGAGTCTATGGAAATAATATAAAATTGAGCTTTCCCATCCAAGAATAAATTATTCATTTTTATAGCCCTTAGCATAAATGTACAGTTTTTATACTCTACTGTTAATATATTTTGGTTCAGTTATTTTAAATAAATTTTCCACAATAATTTTCTTTAAAATATAAATTTTTCTATATATTTTGTCATTGGAAAAACTAGCAAGACAGGGAGTTTTAGTTTGCGTCATATAAAGTTTTATGCAAAAACATATCTCCCAATATTCAGCATTGTTATTTATTTAAAGCTCAAGCATAAATATAATAATAATACCACTAAATTATATTCTGAGAATAATTTCTTAAACTTTAGATTTCACTTACTGTTTCACACTCTGAGTAGCTATTGTATAATAATTATTTAATATGTAACTTTGTCAAATTACTGATTTATGCTAAAATCGTTACTTTACTTGAAATCAGAAAACTTCAAAGGGGAATCATATAAAAAGAAATATCTCCACTTAAATATTACTTTAAGATGAATTTTAAATTTAAATTTCCTTTTAAAGGAAAGGAAATGGTTATATAAATGAGGTATGTTATATAGCAATGGAACCAAAAAAATGAGCTTCATGAAAGCATAATTTATTGACATAGCTTAGTCAAAGTTTTCATTTGAAATATTTGTACAATGTAAGTAATTTCCAATGGGTAATATCTTGTCAGATTGCTTCCTGTATAGAGATTTTGCTATTATTTCTTAATTTTCTGGCATTAGTTTCCTCATTTTATGGGTATTCGGAGACCTTTGAGCTGTGACTAGGCTTTTAATAAGTCAGAGAAATAAATCATTGTAAATTTCCCAGAGGATTATTGATACACTGAACCATTGTTTGCTTGTTAGAGCACAGAGACCCTTAAATGCAGATAAGCGTCATGATTGATAACAATACATCTTTATTTACTATAGTTATTTTACATGTGTAATGCTTTTTACAAGTAAAACATCCTTTGATAATTAGGATGTAAAGATCATCTGTATGAAATTGCTGCTTTAGAATTAAACGATGTTATGTTTTGCCCTGAAGAATTAGACAAAACCAGTTAAAGAGAAATCTGCAAACTTCTTTTGACATTAAATTTTATCATCTTAAATATTTTATTTTCTCCACTGAATTGTTTAAATTTGCAAGTGCTAGCTATATATCACATTAAACAAGCAAACTCTCTCAGGACTGGTGGGATCATTGGAAGAGGAAATTTTACAAACCCAGTATGGTTAAATCACAGAGAAAAAAATGCTTTTCTTCCGTGACCTTTTCTGTCTGATCTCAAGAGGAACAACTATTAAATTGTGATTAAATCCACTTTAACAGGCTTCCAATATAAATTACCAGAGACTCTTTTCTAAAGTGGCAGTTGTATATCTGGCCTCTGGTAGAGCATTGCCAAGGAGATAATCAACTTTGAAAAGTCATGAAACATGGGATTATTTGGTTTGTTTTGTGTTTTAATACAAGGATTAAGTCCATTCATTTGCCTGTGAACTGTATATAGAAAGGTGGTTAATAACTTTGAAGCACAAAATTAATAGTTTGTTACCCAAGATAGCTAATAATTAGCTCCCACACACTGAGTCTTTATAAAAAATGTGAAAGGAAACAGAGATCAGATAATAAAAGCCTTTATATTTTTCTTTCTAAGGCTTTTTTTCCCCTTTTCCCCTCTTTTGGTAGAAGGGAGAAGTTCACATTTTTAACAAGTCCAATGAATTCATTTCTGGAACATAAAAACCGTGTTCATATATACAAGATGAGCTGGCTATGCTGCAATCTGAGATTTCACCGTTAAATCATTTTCATTGAAATTGCGATGCTCATATGCAAGAAAGGAAGGAAAGTGATGGAATTTTGACAACTTATATTCAAGATATTTTGAATTGCCAGGTGAATAGGCGCCTATTTCTCTAAGCAGCGACTCTACTCTTAGGCGGAAAGAGTGATTTATTTTTATTTCTTCAGCATTTCCCATTTTTTAATGTGGCATGATATATTCTGTTCACTGCCATTAGGTGCAGAAATAAGGAGCAAATGTATTCATCCAGTTGAATATGTATTCAGAGTGACAAAATCACAACTAATAAAAAAATCTGTATTCTAATCATATTGTTCCAAATTGAAAAAGAAGTCTGCTTGGTGGAACCCTGGGAATATGTGTCTCTCTCAGTGCAAAACAGCTGAACAAATGGCAGAGAGTGCTAAGAGTGCTTGCACAGCTGTTTGAAACCTTTGGCAGATGCCCCTGGGTTTGTGTGGCTCATAGCCCAATGTACAACAGCCATGACAAGAGGATCTGGCATGATTCTGTTTTTCAGGTCTGTTCTTCTTCAGTCTTTGAATGTTGCTAACCCTGACAGTCTCACCTTTCCCTGTCTCCTGGGTCCCCTGGCTTGCAGTGAAATTCATCCACCAGTTGTTAAACTATTGTACATTAGTTGATTGGTACAGGTGTTAAAATACTCCTCTTCATCAATATATGTCATTCGGAATTTAAAAGAAAGTGTGTGGGGAGAAGGGAGGCCTCTTGCAACTTTGAAAGCTACTACAGTGCTCAGTCTGGTATTTGAGTCAGATTCTACCTTAAGCCACTGTGCTTTCTTTTGAACTGATCGTACAGCTATAGTCCACAAACCCAGTTCCTGTCTTTATTTCCCCATTGTGGCTCTCTTTCCAGGGTCTTAGAACTGGAACCATAATCCTGTGGCTTCATGTTTGGCTAGGGCAGCCTTATAGAATGTAAGGGAAAGCAGACACTTCCTCCTTTCGTGGTTATTACCATCCAAGTGGATGCAGCAGCCTTATCATTAAGATGGAATATTGGCTTCGCAGATTTGTATCATCATTATCATTATTGGATTTACTTTAGGTCATTTCCATCACACTACTTCAGCACCTACTCTGCAGCACTAGGTACAAGGGAAAAGTAAAGGAATTGTGTGGAACTCTGTCAACCCTGGAGAAAATGACCATGACGGTCAAGGCAGACAGGCAAGACATACTTTAGGGATAGTGTCATGAATAATTGCTGAGCCACTGAACAGCAGATGGGAGACCCAGTAATAACAGTGGATTCTATGTTAGTTAAAATGTAAGAACTCTTAAGAGTTAAACTCCAAGGTTTTTTTGTCTCTTCCCCACTTCCCAAACAAGTCACCTTTTCAAATTTCTGCATCTCTAAAGGGAGGAATTGAACTAAGTGAGTTTAGTATTGTCTTGCAGCTCTAATCATTTTTAATTTTAAAAAAAATGCTCGATATTATAGTATTATGCATAAGGATTGTGGGTGTTTAAAGAGAAAATTGCTAAGGAAATTTTGTTAAGCATTAAAGAAAGTGTACGATTTGAAGCGAAAATAAGGGGCAGAAGGAGACATCAGGCAATGGTATAGCAGTGGAAGGGGGCCAGCGGGAGTCTGTCCTGTGTGTGTGGAAGGTGAGATTGAATGTTCAAGACTTAACTCTCCTGCCTGTAATCCTAGCACTCTGGGAGGCTGAGGGGGGGAGGATTGTTTGAGGCCAGGAGTTCGAAGACCAGCTTGAGCAAGAGCGAGAACCCTGTCTCTACTAAAAATAGAAAAAATTAGCTGGGCAACTAAAAATAGAATAAAGTTAGC
>RJWJ010030892.1:0-19854 GCA_004363605.1 Indri indri | reverse complement strand
AGATGTCAGAGAAGAGCCACCTAACCTTTGCTCGGAAGCTAAAGACAGGGTTGTATGAGATTTCTAGAGCTGCCATAACAAAATACCACAGACTGGGTGGCTTAAACAACAGAAATTTGTTGTCTCCTAGTTCTGGAGGCTAAAAGCCCCACATCAAGGTGTGATCACTGCCGGTTCCTTTTGAGGGCTGAGAGGGAAGGATCTGTCGTTACAGGACTCTCTCCTTGGCTTGTAGAGGGCGGTCTTCTCCCTGTGTCTCTTCACATCATCCTCCTTCTATGCACATCTTTCTTGTCCTAGGCCTTCTTTTTATAAGGACACCAGTTATATTGCAGTATACTCCAGAGTGACCTCATCTTAACTAACTGCAGCTGCAACTACTCTATTTTCAAATAAGGTCCCATTCTAAGGTACTGAGGGTTAGGACATAGCACACGAAGTTTGGGGGACACTATTCAAACAACAACAGGGATAGAGTGAAAATTTTCTATGAAGCTCATCCTTGAATTTAGTCGAAGATGATAAAGGAAAGTAATTCAGAAAAGATGAGCAGGCAAGATATATAGAAGAAGAAACGGAAACTACAAAGGCACGCAGGCATGGAAGATAAGGTGCTTGTGTGGGTCCTAGAGGAGAGGAGAGTCCTGGCCAAGGCTGTGCGCCAGCTCAGCAGTGTGGGATTGATAGTGAAGATAGCATAAAGCCAGCGAAGAATTTTATGTACAGTCAGATTTGGATTTTAGAAATGCTTAGTCTGGTAGCAATGTGAGTTTGGTGAAGTGTATTTTGTCCACCAGCAGGACCCCGTTCTTTGAGCATGCTCTTTTCATTCTGCAAGCTCACCTGCCTCCTTTAAGCCTCTTCCAATACTCTTTGCAAAATTTAATTCCCTCAAATTTTGTTACCTTTTGCCATCTTCTAAATAATATAATTCAGTAACAATTCAATTTCGTTTCAGTAAGAAATGAACAAATTTTATTTATGGTATTTATTACTTATCGAATGAAATCAAGATAAGTATTTAAATATTGAGAATGTAGTAAATTGTTGTTTGAAATTGTACTTTTGATCCTATATCACAGACTACAAAAAAAATTCAGAATTGTAACAAAATCATTCAGTTTTAAAATGAGCCTGTGATTCTGCCATTTCATGGTTTCATGAACCTTTCATTTAATAATTGTTAAATTTGCAAATGCATTCTCACATGCCTTTAACTTCCTTGCAGAAAGATTCTTAAATTAATTCTTCTTTTATTTTAACTCTTCTTTCAGCCTGAGGGTGACATCGAGCAGGCTGTATGTTTCATGAATCTCTTAAAATCTTTCCAATTATAAAACAACTGCCTAGATTTATACCCAAAGCAACTTAGTTGATTAAAAGATTATCACTACAAACCCTGTTTATTTAGTTCACTCTCAAAATTGCAGCATTTGTTCTAAGTGTCCTGAAGGCACAAGTACAACCATCATCAGCATTGACTAAAATATTAATGAACATAGACAATATTAGAAGTTATCCATAGTTATGATAGAAGAATGAGCATAAAGCAGCATGAAATGTCATTTCAAAATGCTTTCAAGTTGTTTAAATCAGACTGAAAAGATGGGTCTTTCATCATATCTTGTGAAGGGCACCATATTGACATTGTCACATCACAAAAGGCAAAGAATCTCTGAGATGAGACAACTGCCTGGAAAATGCTCTAGTGCCTGCTAAAGCTCCTACTCAAATCTTTGGAAGAAGGTATGGAGTAAGGTGCTTCAAATAAAGTGGACTTTGTACAAAAGTAAATATTAACCGTCCATAGATTTTCATTAAATAAAATACTTGATTAGGCCACATCTAAATGTACTATGCACATCCCTGCCTTCTCAATAGATCATGCTATATCTTTGTGTTGATAACTCTCTCATCATTAAGAACACAAATCTTTTTATACTACAGTATAAAAATTTCTCAGGAGATGTTAAGGTTTCAGAACATCATCTGAGTAATTTATTCAAGGATCAGGTGAGTAATTAGACTGAGGTTCCCCCCAAATCTGAGATTCTATCAGTTAAATAGCCTCTCTCCTACTACTTCTGCTCCATTCTTTTATTGTCTTTATATAAACAAACCTTCAGCTATTATTCCAAAAGTTTTTACTTTAGGTTATCACCTTATGAAAGTTAGGTCTTTGAGAGTATCCTACTGATCATAAATTTGGTTCTTCTTACTGCTCTTGGCTGAGGTTTCCCTCTTGCCTGGAAGCCAAACTCTTCAATAAACATGGCTAGAACAATTCATTACTGAATTAGAACTTTTCCCTGAACTTTGGCTACTTTTGATCTGATGCTAAAATTTGCTTTGTACTGTCCTTACAGCTGTATTTGCATATTTAAATAAGTCAGTAGACAAAAATCCCAAGAGAAGATATGTGGAGAGAGGACAGAAGTACTAAAGTATAGTTGTTCACCTATGTGATATGATAAGGAGAGATCATTACACATTCTATGCATGTATCAAAATATCACACGCACCCCATAAATATGTGCAACTATTATATATCAGTAATTTTTTATTTTAATTTTTTTAATTTAAAAAAATTATTTAGGAAACACTGGTTTGAATGAAGACAAGCCATAGAGGTTTTTTTTTAAATGCAAGACCTATGTTGCAGTTCATTTGTGCTTCTATAACAAAATACCACACGCTGATTAATTTCTAAACAATAGAAATTTATTTCTCACAGTTTTGAGGTTGGGAGTCCATGATCAAGGTGCCAGCAGGTTCGGTGTCTGGTGAGAGCCCAGTCTTCCCTTCCAAGATGGTGTCTTGTTGCTGTGTGCCCTGGAGTGGACAAACACTGTGTCCTCACATGGTGAGGGGACGGAATGACAAAAAGGGACTGACCCAGTTCCCTTCAGCCCTTTTATAAGGCACTAATCCATTCATAAAGATGGAGTCCTCATGACTTAATCATTTCTCAAAAGGCCCCACCCCCTAATACCACCATATGAGGATTAAGTTTTAACATGAATTTTAGAATGGACACAAACATTCAAACCATAGCAACATCTCTGAGTTACTAATATGCTAATGAACACTGCTTATTTCTAAGAGGAAGAGATAACCCAGGAGCGTAGTCTGCGAAATACTGCTGTTGAAAATGTAGACTCGGTGAAGCTTTTATAACTGGGAAATGGACATGCATTTTAGGAGATTAATCGACATATAAAATATATGTGTCAATATATAAAAAAGATAAAACTCTAATATTTTCTTTTATGTTATATATATTATTATAATTTGAAAATATGGATTTATTTAAATAACTTTTTAGTTGATATTGATACTTACAACCCTGTAATTTATTAAAGTAGGGACCATAGCTCTTTTACTCATTGGTATTTCCCAGCATATAACCCCAAACCTAGCACATAATAGACAATTAATTAATATTTGCTGGCTAAATGATTGTATAGAAAAGATGTCTAGGAAAATTGAGCTTTTGTACAGTATTCCTTTTAGTGGTACTACTCAGAGATGGTAAAGGTCTGAACTAGATTGACTGAATGGTGAAGAAAGGAAAAGAAAGACATAAAATATTTAATATAGAAGGAAAGGAAGGAGCAGATGACTCAAGGTACAAAATTAAGAGATTTAAAGCACTATTAATCAAAATGAGAAATCAAGAAGGAAAGCACAGTGCCTAGTAAGGAGTAGGAGCTTAGTATATTTTCAAGTTCTGCTTAGACAAGTGGAGTTTTGTTTAAATTCGGCAGTTCATTAAGCAGTAAGAAGCCAAAATCAGGAATTATGGTTTTAAATTAGGAGTCGTTTATAGAAAGAAGCTCTCTGAAGTCAATAGATGAAAATTCCTGGGCATACTGTGTAGAGAAAGAACAGAAACATTGCTCTTCTTAAAGGAAGTAACTTGTCTAAAGAAGAACTTAGAAAAATTTAATAAGCTCCCTCTTGATATCAGGCACTATGAATTCCTTCTTGTTTTCTTGTTTTGATAGCTGATATGATAACATCAGCATTAAAAACCACAAGGAGATTTGTCTCAATAACAGTCCATTGACCCTAGTGAAGACAAACTGGGTTCCTTGTATTGATCACAAATCAAATCATGTACAGCAATTGTAGATTTTCAGATATTGTGATAAGATGAAAACAAGCCCATGAAATCTAAGTAGTTCTGAAATGCAGTCATTTCAACAGTCAACAAACAAACAAACAAGCCTCAGACACTCCACTTGGAGTCCCAGAATCACGACATATATTGCCTATGTAAGGAGGCTTCAGAGATGTACTTGAGGTTAGATAATGGTTTTAAAGGTGCTTTTTGAAATACAATGTGGAGCAAGTTTGGCAGGTTTCCATATCAGTATAACACATTTAGTGAGGAAAAAGGCTTCTCGGTGAATAAATTAGAAACATTTGTTATTTAAAAAATGCAAGACTGTGCCAAGTATGAGGACAGCCAGAATATTTGTCACAAGAAATCTTGAAAACATTGGACTTTCCTTTGTCCCTTTATCTTTCCAGGTACAGAATATTAGACAAGGATAACAAGGGTGGACATTGATCTAAAATTCTAGAGAATGGAAAGGTATTGAAAATTGAGTGTTTAGATATTTTTTATTGTTTGAGTGAAATCCCTCAGGCATAATTCTCAAGTGGTTGAAATTCCTTTTGGTTTAAATTATCAGTAGGGAAGGATTTGAAGAATGTAACAAGATGAGTCTTCCTGTAACTTCATCCAGGTTAGGCCATGCTAGCAAACACTACCGCTGAAATGCATTTGACTCTGGGGGAGAGTATTGAAAGGGAGACTATTGACTGCACACTGTGGTTGTAGGAAAAGAAAATTCCCCTTTAGGTATTCAATTTAGATTCAAAAGAGAAAGGAATCCATGTAGTGTTACGAGAATCCAGAAAAGGATGCTCTATCTTTGATTTCAAGAAATTTACTGGAAGGGCCTTAACAGAAAGAGATAAATACCTGTTTTCCTCTTGCCTTTTTCAACCCTTTTGAAAACTGAGAATCTAAGAATTCCTCTTTTGGATGTGTGTGGATATGTGGTAACACAGGAAATTAGATTGCTACCAAGTCAAGTCTAAACAATGGGTATGAAGCTAAATATCTCTGATGTATACTGGGCAGTGGCCATGTTTCAGAAAAAAGCAACATGTACTTCTATTATACGCGTAATGTATTTGTGCTTGTGTACTGTTCTCTACTCAGTTTCTGAAATACTTTATCTATTCTACCATACTGTATTCCCATCCTTTTGATATGCACAAAATTCTTTAAAACTGATCACTGGATAAGACAACAATGTTATTTCCTTTATAGCTACTCCTCATTCTGTTTTGTACCTGTAAAGTATTCAAAGCATAAATCACTGTCAAATATATATGTGTGTGTGAGAGAGAGAGAGACTGAAAGAGAGAAAACGGCTAGTAAATTCACATCTCTGTAAATTCTTACATGCTGATCTATATACATCATCAAGGTAATACAAAGTCTGCTAATGGAAAAAAATCAATGGCTTTGGGGTAAGGAGGCATGGGATCCAAGGCTAGGTCCACTAGTCTGTGTGTGACCTTATGCACACTACAGACTCATTAAACCTTAATTAATTTATCATCAAAATGTGGAAAATAATATATGAGCTGTCTATTTCTCAAGAAAAAAAAACAAGGTAATAGATTGTCAGTTGGCTTGAAATTTTGCAAAGATTGTAGAAATAGAAGTAATTACAATCATCTTTAGCTCCCATATTCTTTAGCTTATATAGTTAATATTTTAATGTATCTTCTTCAAACCAGATACTAAACAAGGTACCAGAAATATACATTGTTGAAAAGGCTAGACATGGTCTCTATCTTCATAGAGCTTTCAATTTAGTAAACATGATTGATATTGAATAAGTAATTAAAACGTGATCAAAGTGAATTGCAGCATATGGTTGTGACATATTTCCAAGAACTATAACTTACCTTGGTGAATAGGAACAAGCTATTCTTTCTATTTAATTTGAATTTTTTAAAAGGCAAGGTAAACATACCCTTTTGCTCTAGGCATAGGCAACCACGGTTCTGAAGACCCTAGTATAAGAGAGACCATGTAACCTTAGAAATGCAAAAGAAGCCATGAGTGCAACAAGTACAGAAAGCAATGAGAAGAATGGTACCTGGCCAGGCTGGGCAGGGGCCTGATGTGAGTGTGGAAGGCAAGAGTCAGACAATGGGACCATGTCACACTTGTTAGGTCATACTAAAAATTTTGGACTTTGCCTTGAGGACGGAGAGGAATCATTGAAGCATTTGCAGCAAGAGGGTGACATAATTATATTTGTGTTTTCAAAAGGTCATCCAGCTGCACCGTGGAGTGAGAACAATAAAAAGATAGACACGGGAATAAATGTAAGAGATAATAATAGATTGAAGTAGGTCAATGGGCAGTTGAGATGAAGAAAAACAGGCTTGACTCAGGAAATGTTTAAGTTATGTGTGGTTAAGACTTTGTGATTGTTAAATGTGGAAAGTGAGAGAATTGGAGGAATCAAAAATGATGCCAAGATTTCTGTCTTGAGAAAGTAGGTGAATGATATTGCTGTTCCCTGAGATTGAGGACACAGGAGGAGGACATTTGAGTAGAATGGTAATTGCTAACATTTAGTGTACTCTAAAAATCTGAAGATACAATTTTAAGTGTTTTGTATGTACTTTATCATTTTACAGATGAAGAAATCGATAGAGATAAAATAATGTACCCCAGGTCACATGGCCAGGCAGTTGGCTCCAGAGTCCAAGCTCTTGACAATGATGATGTGCTACCTATGTCTCAAGAGCATCACTTCAATTATGAACATGTTATGTTTGAGATGTCTATAAAACATAAAGTAGAAATGATGAGGGAAATAAATCTGACTTAGATGTAAAAAATTTTTATAGCCATCCACTTACCATTTAACTTATGTTAAATAAGTGAGAGTTGGAAAAGTGAACAAGATGATAAAGAAAAAGAGCACACAATTAGAAGAGCAACAGGCCTAGGGGAAAACTCTAACACTACAAATGTGAGTGTCTGGGTAGAGAAAGTGACACCTCCTCAAAATACTGAAAAGGGGGAACCAAGTGGAAAGATAAATGTCAGAAGAGTATGATGTCAGGGGAGCCAAAGAAAAGAGTGTTTCCAAAAGGAGGATGTAGCTCTGTGCCCAGGACTATGCAGAACTACTTGCTCATAGGTCAACTAAAAAGGAATTAAAAGTATGAGTGGGATTTAAATAAACGCTTTCTTTAAACACGGAAGTTAATCTCCCACCTTCCTGATTTACCTATTCTTACAACCAAGGAATTTTAAAATATATACGCTTGCAAGGATAAAGAGGAGACATAGGCAGATAAGAAACTTCAGCAAAAATTTAGAAGACAGGGAAAGAAGATGCAGTTTATATACATACATGTTGCAAAGTACCCTATTAGCTACATTGTAAAGTAGCTACAAAGAGATATGAAAATTGATTTACACCACAGACCTCCATAGAATCATGGAGACACCAGGTATCAGACAAGAAACTGAACAGACTTAGTGTTGAAAATAAGAAAATTGAAAGTCTTTATATATAAGGTAACATAGCTATACACCAGGCAGAAGATCAGAATATTCTTCTCCAGAATATTTTTCCAGAATATTCTTGGCCTGTTGCCAGATCATCTTGCAATAAAACATACCATATATACAAAGCTTCCAATTAGCTTTTAAGAGCTTCACTCTTCAATATTGGAGGACAATCTGGGATCACCAGATATTTGTGGAAAACATCTACCATGAAAGATGAAGATCAAAAGAAACAAACAGAAAATAGAACTCACAAGTAACACAGCAACCAGGGGAGAAAATACTAAAAGTCTACATTTAATATCTTCTGAGAGAAAGGAAAATGACATGCAACCTGAAACACAAATAGGATACTGTAAAAAAGAATAATCAGGAAGCAACACATAACTCTTGCAGGTAAAAATATGCTATTAGATAAAAGATAATTTAGTATATGGATTAAGAAGATAAAGTTGAAAAATAGATTAAAAGACAAAAACATGGAAGTTCTATAAGAGAAAATAATTGAATTATGGCATAAGTCCAAGAGACAGGTCCTTTATCCAGCTAATAGAAATTGCAGAAAAGAGAGAATGTTTATAAAATGAGGAAGCGGAAATTATAAATTAAATAATAACAGAAAATTTAACAGAATTTCAGGATAAGTGTTTCCAGAGTGAAAGGGCCCATCAGCACCTAGTGTGATGGATAAAAAAGCAAAGCAAAACAGATTGTCATGAATTTTTAAGACTGAGAATAAAATAAAATTCTAAAATTTTCAGCTGGAGAAAAATGTAGGTGTGAAACAGGATTTTGAATAAGAATGGAACTGGGTTTCCTTAGAAACTAGAAAATATAATGAATAAAAAGTGCCTTCAAACTTATAAAGAAAAAGTATTTCTAACCTAGAGGTCTATATCCAGCCAAACTTTCAATCGTTTGTGGGTAAAATAAAGCCAGCTTTAGACATGGAAGGCCTAAAAAAATGTACATACCATAAATCCGTCCTCAGCAAGTGAATGGACAATATATTCCACCAAACTGAAGGAATAAATTTGAAAAGAAAAAGATATGGCATCCAGAAAATAATAAATACAACACAGAAAACAAATGCAAAATTCACAGGATGATGATGAAGAGACATTCCAAGATTATAGCTAGAAAAGCATGGAGCAAGAAGAAGCGGCATTCCCAAAAGGTTACTCCAGAATGGAGGAGGAGAGAGGAGTCAAGAAGTAACACTACAATCAAGTTACTTAGAAATTTAGGGGAAAATACCTCTAAAAAGTGAAAGTTGGAGCATAAATCAGAAATGGAAGGTGATGTGATTGAGAGCTAGTCCACCAACTGGATACCAATGTCATTAATGAAAGAAAAGGAACGTTCAAGAGATTGGTAAATGAATGGTATGATAAAGAGTAGAAAGATGTTACTACTAGGGAAGGGATCATCAAACGAGGAGGGGTTTTACAGGATGATGGAAGAGTAATAGTATTTAGAGAGCAAGGAAGATGAGAATCCCACCTGCCAATGCAGAAGCTGGTTAATCAGCTGGAGAGGTGAGAAAATCAGCATGCTCTACTTTTAGAGGCTATGAGATAAATGACCTTGGGAGAGAACAAACTTTCAGTTGAGTCTATGAGAAGGGGAGGAAGGAGCATTCAGTGAAGGGGCTGAGGCTCAGTGAAGACGTTGATCATGGTGTAAGGCACAATCTAAGAGTTCAGACGGAACAAAGGAAAGAGAAGTTGGGCCAGGGCAATAGTTCAGCACATTGCGGAATGAGTGAAGAAACAGAAAAGATGATTAGAAGAGTTTGGATTTGGGGCTAATGAAAGGGAAAGCAGTCGTAAGTGAATTAAATTATCGAAGTTTTGGTGGACAGTGGACACTGACCAAATGGTTCAGGTGCAGGCCTGAGCATTCTCTTTTTCCTCTTGGTTCATAATAAAAACATGCAGTAGCAGCAACAAATAAAGATCAAGAAATAGCCACATGATCCACTACAAACGGGTGAGTGAGAGACTAGGCAACAAGAAACAGCAATTGATTCACCACTCCTCTGTGGGTCACGGAGGCAGATGATGTGTGCCTTGGGTTAGCTCCGTGGCATCACTGCTGGGTGGTCAATGTGGCTACTAGTTACACAAATTAAAAATCTGGGAATCTCTCAAGACACCCCCTTCTCCCGTACAGCCTCCCATTCCACCTCAAATTTAATTTACCACCAACTTTTTGCATTCTGCTTCTTAAATATCTTCTCAATCTTTCACTTCTTTTTATCCTCACTGCTACTGCCATAGCCTAAGCTATCATCACTTACTTTTACAACTGCAGTTATCTCAGCAAACATTTACTAGGTTCTTAATGTAGGTCAGATATTTGCTAGGTGCATTTATTGGGATGCCTAATATGTGCTAGATCCCAGATCGAGGCAGGAAAGGCACAGCAATCCTATAATCAAAAATTTCAAGTAATGTCAATTAAAATGATAGTTACAAAATCTTGCAAGTCTGGCCCCAAGAAATGAGAAAGATACAAGTTTGAGAGACAGAAAGTAATGGAGAAGAAAGGTCATCTTTTTTAATGTTTTTGGTTAGCCTTCTACACATTACCATGTGCAGACAACCACCTATAAGTGCTTACTCATGACCTGTCCCCAGAATATCCTTTTATTAATTTCAGAAGATAAAGGAATAATAAGGATGGCATGGGGCTGAACTTTCAATAGCTCTTAATGTGTGTTCTACTCGATTGCCTCAAAATTTTACTTAACCTGAGCAATTTAAAAAACAAAATGCTAAATTGTTTTTTATAAACCATTACTAATTTCTGTTTCAGCAAAAAATTTATGTTGCTAGGTAAAAATAAATAAACAAATTAAGTGCAAGTTTTAAATTAATGTTCTTTAAATGCTAATTCTGTAGTTGGCAAACTGTACTGTATTCTGTGAATTTAAGGATAAGTAAGACAAGATCTCCTCAAGAACTTGCTTAATGCATGAGGAAATAGCTACACAATTAGAAAGCAATGTGCTCTGGGAACTCAGAGGAAGATGCTGTTCATTCTTCCTGTGAAGACATTCACAAAGATAGTGACCTTTGAGTCAGAATAAGAAGTTTTTCAAGCAAATTTCACTAGCTGATGGTGATTGGGAGGAGAGTCCCAAACATATTTATTTATCCATTCCTTTGTTTATTCTACAGTTGTTATTGAATTTCTACTATATGTCAAGCAACAAGATAAATACGAAGATGAATAAGACAGTCCCTGCCTGCAAGAGGCTCATAGTCTAGGAGAAAATGACATAAAAAATAATAGACTGAATTAAGTATTAAAGGTGCCGTGATACAAGTCTGTGCAAGATTCCATGACATTTGGTCAGTTTAATCTAGAGGAATAAGAAAAAAACATGTGCTGGGAATGTCACGGGATTTTCTACCCTGAGTACAAGTTATTCTCTCCCGTCAAAATCATAGAATCCATAAAGATAGACCCCCCATTCGGAAGTTAATAACCAATCCAGTTATAATCTGTAGCTCCAATAGAACTTAAACTCCATGAAAATAGGGTCTTTGTTCATGCATCACTCTAGCCCCAGTACCTAGATCAGTGCCTGGAATGTCGTGGTTATTCAATAACTATCTGTTCAATGGTGGAATGAATTTGTGGGTTTAAAAGAGGACACCATTAACTTTGGGGATGAAACTTGAATATTTTTACTGAAATGAGAGAAATGTCTTTTCCAACAGATTTTGAAGATTTCTGTTCTACACTGTAATTTTTGTAAAACAGCAAAACACATTATAGATCCATGTTTCAAGTGAGAGTGTAAGCATGGTGGTAGCATTGAACTGAGTCAGGGGTGTATTCTACCCCAATTCTGTCATTCCAAAGCTGTGTGGTAATGGAAAGTCTCTTAACCTCTCTGAGTCCATTTTTTAATTTGTTAAACTATCTCACAAACCTTTTAGGGCTGTTTAAGGATTCAATGATATAATTCATGTTTGTGTCCTATATAAAGTTTAAAGCATTATAAAATATATAACAAAATTAATATTCTAAGCTTTAAATATTATAAGAATGCCTGACAAATGCAATTAAGCTTTTTTTTTTTTTTCTGTTTTTTTCTAGTGCAGTGCCTGGAGATGACCACCAAACGGAAAATCATCGGCCGTCTCGTGCCGTGCCGATGTTTCCGAGGTGAAGAAGAAATCATCTCAGTTTTAGATTACTCCCACTGCAGTCTTCAGCAGGTGCCAAAGGAGGTCTTTAACTTTGAACGGACATTAGAGGAGCTTTATCTAGATGCCAATCAAATTGAAGAACTACCCAAGGTAATTTTTGAAAACCTAAAATATACTCTGTAAATGAGTATTTCATAATTTTCAAAGAGTTAGCATAATAATAATGTTAATTATATCCTTCTATCTGGGTGATTGACAAATCATTGAAATTGATATAACTTCCCCAATATTTTCATTACCTTCTAATACCACTCCATTTGTAACCTCATGTGATATATTAATTAACAATTAAACTCCATGGAAATGATCATTTTATGGATTACACCTTGTTATTTTCATTTAAAATGGTCTCCATTGGAGGGTTGAGATCCATAGCTTATGTTTAGAAAAGAAAGGAAAAATATGACACTGTCCACTCCAGAACTGAAAATTTGTATTTGTACATTAAGGTGACATTATTTTAAAACCTTGAATTATATGTTCTAAGTCTGAAAAATGCTTTCACATACAGTAATACTATTATGGAAAACATGTTTTCTGTTCCTGGATTTAAATATTTGATTATTACAAGCATCACCCAATATATATGTGGCATATAGTTAGTAAAAATAGTTTACTAAAAATTTTAATTATCCTGCTTCACATGCATGAACACACACACACACACACACGCACACACACAGCCATTATAACATCGTTCTATGCAAGGCAAACCAGGTCTCCTGTGACCTCGTTCTCCATTACAGAAAAGATTGGATAATAAGAGATTAGTTAATGCAGACCAAGACCACACAGCAGAGAGGTTCGCAATCTAAACCAGTGGATCCTAACAATCACCTAAGTAAGTAACTCAGATTAAATAGTTGGCATGTCATTTACCTGTGAAGGATTTATGTATCTGAAAGGGAAAAAATTGCCATGCCCTCCATTTCCATTGTTTATGTTAAAAAATATGTGTATTAAATGTCCAGTAACCAGAAAAAGAATCTTCCACCATAAAAACTGGAATTTCATTATCAGAATCTGAGATTTCAATGTGCTAATCAAAACAAAATATGAATAATTGGTTTCATTCAGGATTATGAATTATGGTGCTTACATATTAATAACATTTCAAAGTTAGGAAATACATAATGTGTACTTCAAAAACAATAGTCTTTATTTTTGACAACCTATGTCTATAGTGTCATCTGGGATCTTTCCTTGGGAGAGCTAAGTTAGGCCTAAAAAAATTGTTGGCCACATGGATTAGCTCCAGGATTGCACATCGAGTAGAGGTTGGTCTGCAATGGACTGTCTCTTCTACCACAGGAGAAGCTACTTAAGGGCACGGATAGCACCTTATGCCTCCTCAAATCCCTGTACACAGGCATGCATGGTGACTTGTACCTAATGGATACTGAGTCTCTGTTGTTCCTGACTGGTAGAATAATGCAGAGAATTTCATGTGCTATAAGACTTAATTACCAAAAGTATATAGGTTTAAAAAGTCATAAATTTGGTATTTCATTTTAATTCAGAAAAATAAACATAAGTTTTGTTTGTTTTGTTTTCAGGTCAGAGCAATCTGGGATTGCCAGATAAAATAAAGGACACACTTGGTCAAATTTGAACTTTAAATTAAAAAACAGACAATTTTTTGTTTAATTATGTCCCAAATATTGCATGGGATCCATTTAGTAGTTTTTTATTTACATGAAATTCAAACTTAATTAGACATCATATATTTTATTTTGCTAAATCTGGCAACCCTAGGCCAATCTAGTTATTTAAAATCTTTTTCTAGATCCATTCAAAAGATCCTGTAAGATAAATAGTAAAAACAGGTTAATTTATCAAGCAACTATTTATTTAATATCTACTCTGCTACACAGTACTTGAGGCTTTAGTACAAGAGAAATAATCTCAATCCCTGCTCTTCAAGATCTGACAGCCTAAGTATAGAAAAAAACTGAAGCATTAGGGGTGAGTGCTCAGTTATGTAATCAGGGTCAAAGGCCAAATACTATTGTGGAACTTACGTGTTGAGAGAGTTGCATTCTTAGAGAGATGAAGGAAGGACCTGACCAAAAAGCACAGGTGCAAAATTTAAGCTGCATGGGGGACAGCAGAGTTGTGAAGAGTTTGGAACTGTAATTGCATGTGGGTGAATTCAACAGCATGTAGGGAGAGTAGGATGGATCCAGATTTTGAAAGGTCTTGAAAGTCACATTGCATTGTTTGGCTTAATACATTAGTAAGATAACGCCATTGGAGGGTGTTATACATCAAGCAGCTCACTAGGAGCTTAAGTAGGCTTGGAAGAGAAATCTTAAGATATTTTGTCTGTTTAGTTAAAACAATGACCTAACAATAAGTAAAAATAATATAAGTGTACCAAAGACTTAATATACTTTACCAATATATTAGAATTAAAAATAAATTATTATCCCTTATCATTGGCATGCTTTATGTATTTCAAAGATCTTTCACATAATCTATTAAGGTTTCTGTGAGTTCCCAGATTCAATGTTGTTGCTTTCATAAAACTTCCCTATGAGTTAGTTTCTTCTAAAGTATATGACATATTGAAATATGATCTAAATGATCTGACATTGGGATATGATCGTTATAGTATAAGGATATATTTGTGGATTATTAGAAAAAATAAGAAATTAAAAATCAAAAGGAATGATGATGTATCAACTAGAGTTCATTATGTGTGTTTCAAGTAATGGAAAACTCAGTCCAAATGGACTTTAAAAAGGATAGGCTTGATTGACTCACGTAAGTGGTAGGTGCATCTCAGGACAGGATCCAGAACTGATTTGTTTCTATATCCTTGTGGGGGACCACCTTTGTTCTGTGGCTGGCCTCTCTCGGTGGCAAAATGGCTGCAAGAGTTCTAGGGTTCACTTCTACAACATCCCAAAAGAGAAACCTGAAACACTCTTTCTGAGAAGGACAAAAGAGTGTCCCCCTAGAATTCCCCAACACTTGTCCTTAGATCTCACTGGCCTTAATTGTGTCACAGATCCAGTTCCTTTACTATTTGATTACAGAATAAGCTATTATGTAAGAAAAATGGGATTACCCTGATTGGGCTTAATAATGATGGGTCACCTCTGTGGAGTTGTGACTGCTGGCAACAATACAAGGAGAAGGTGTGGAAGAACTGTTGGGCAGGTTACCACAATGTGCACTACAGACAAACTGCTATAAAATGATTGTTTTATGAGGAAAAGTTGCTTTAAATCAAAGACTATGTGTATAGTTTTTAATGACCTGTAGGCAAAGCATTGATATCTTTGAGGATTTGGATTTTTAAAGTTAGATTAAAGTATTTTTGTTTGCCATCTTATTTTATAGTTTTCTTTGTATTTCTCTGGTATTATTGCTATTGTAATTTCAGATTGGTTGAGCAATATGGTAGCCATTTTTATTCTTGATATTACATTATCATAAGAATTTTCTTTTATATATGTTTTTATTCTTTGCTTTCTGGTATTTTATACAGAGAATACTCTAGCTGGTCATGACTCTCTACTATAAAATGTTATACAACAAGTACAGAACAAAAAGTCGAGGTAATGGCACTAGGAAAGAGATGTCAAGAGTGTGTCAGAAAAGATGCAAAAATAGATATGAAAGAACAGGAAGTATTTTGATTAGGAATAGTTCAATCTTTGTGTCTTAATTTTCTGTAGTAGAAGGTAAAAATACAAAGCAACATGCCTTTCACACAGTGATGGAAACCCACACAGCTTATAATTTAGTAATTTGTTTTGCTTGTTATTTTGAATTAGGAACTTAAAATTACAGACAGAATAATAGACCATAACAGGTGCATATTATATATGAAGTAGTGTGGGAAGGCAAATGTGAAAAAAGCAACAAAGAGAAAAACTGCAGAGAAACTTCTTGAAACTGAAGAAGAACTTTTAAAAAGAGAATATAAATAATTTTGGAAAAGCCAACATGTGACCAAAACTGAAAGACATGGTGAGCAAATTTGTTAGATGAAGTCAATTTAACCATATGTAAAAGAGAATGGGATTAAATTTGGAGCACCATACTTTCAAAGTTTTCTCTACTTAAAAGTTTCCAGTCTACTCTACAGATACTTTAGAGGTTAAGAACCTGAGCTTTCAATCCAAACCAATGTGGCATTAAATCCTAGCACTGCTGTTTGGTTGGGGAAGTATTTTATTTTCTGGAAACCTCAATTTCTTCATTAGCAAAAGTGGAGAAATAACAGTACCACCTCGTGTGGGTAGACAGACGATTGATAGATGATGATAGATAGAGTATTGGGTAAGATAATGCATGTGGAATACGTGGAATAGAAAAATATTCACTAATTGTTATTTATTATTCTCCTATCACAGCTGAAGTAAGATTTCCATGTTAATTACTTTGAATCAAACAACAGTAAGATTTTGTAACATCTCAGGATAGTTCTAGGTGTTGACTATTCAACAGGAAATATCATGGCATGACTTTATTTCTGTCTCGAATCTCTGAAGACATCTTTCTAGGAAAACATTCCCCTGCCCATAAAAGGTGATAGGTTTCCGACCCTACACAGTTACACCAACACATTTGTGATAATACTGCTACTTCCCCAGAGAATTTCTTTGACTCACAAAATGACAATGTTATATAATTTTGAGTAGATGCAACCTTGGGGATTATTTAATTTGGCCCTCAATTGTTACTAATAAGTATATCCAGACTGGAAAAGTTAATTGACTTTCCTTAGGCCACATGGCATGTTAGAGTTTTATCCAAAATTATTACCAAAGACTATGTATTAGTCAGGAAAGGAGAGGTTATGATACAGTAAAAACAAATCGAAATCTCAGTGGATAACTGAACAGAAATTTTTCTTTGTGTCCCATGAGTGTTGGCAAGGACCATTGCTCTTCAGGAGCCCATACCTAACAACTAGTCCAACTTTCCACTCAATGCAGAAAAGTCTACTTATTATTTCTCTTGCAATAGTCATCCAATCTTTTCATGACCATTTCTATTACTGGAAAAAATCACTAACTTAAGAGGCAGACCATTATATTACTGGAGAGTTCTAGTTCTTAGAAACTTCTACAATTTGTCAATGGCATTTTCCTATATCCATCCATCTATCTATCCATCCAACACTGGCTAGGAGTTCAGTGTGATACAAAGATTATTAAGGCATGCTTTCCCTGGACAAGGAACTATGCTTCCATAATTATTGTCTGATCCTTCAGATATTTTAAAGAAATTCATGTACTTTGCCTTAGAGTTCTCTTTCCTAAGATAAGTTTCCAAGTTTTCTTCACCTTTTTTCAAAGATATGTTTTCTAGACTCTTAACTATCTTGGTTACCTTCCTCTGGACACAGTCTAGTTATTAGCTTGCTTTTAGACATTGATTTATCAGATAAAACTATCCAAGTGGAAGTATCTAACAAAGGAGTAAACAAAATATAATGGAACTCAGAAGAGAGATCTAAGTTGGATATGAATATTTAAGAGTCTTCTCCTTACAAGTAAGAGTTAAAACCAAAAGGTTAAAAAAAAAAAATACCCTTGCAGAGAAAGGAAAAAGACAACTGCAGAGAAACAAATATTAAATGTTAAAAAGTAAAATGATAGTATAAAGACTGCTGAAACTTGCCCAGAAGTTACGTTTCCCCCAGAAGTCATGGCAACTTTGTATACAGGGGTAAAATTGGAAAATTTTATTGTGTTCATGAAGCCAAAAACCTCTGCATGGATGAGAGAAATGTACCAGCTCAATTGATTTTGATCTAGATTTCTATTGCTTGCAAAACCTATTTGCTCTAATGAACAGAACAAAAGGAGATAGCAACTTACTGTGTAGCACTTTCAAAGCTAATTCTGGATATTTCCAATCTTCCAAGGCATTCAAGATTTAAGGTCTTGAGCATTTCACTTCTAGAAACCACAAATTAGCTGGTTTATATATGAGGGAAGTGAGGGTCTAGCTTCCTATTAGAGTGCCATAAAACACTCAGAATGGGAACAAAACTGGTGAGATGTAGGGAAGTCAGACAGATATTTAAAAATAATTAGCAGGAAAACCAAAGAAAGAAATATTAATTTGAATATTAAGCTATGTAATCTTAAAATGTTCCTTTTCTGGAGTCACATTGATGGTGTCTACCATCAATTTGAGGCTAGTTTTACCTCAGCATGACCCCTCTCATTAGATCATAGATTTCAAAATCCAGCAAAACGTGGGAACTGACATTCCCTTTTTTTGCTAAGTAAACAATTTAAAATTCTCGTATATGACTTTTATTACTTTATTGTAAAAAGGATACTTTAACAGCCAAATGTGGAAAACACTTATAATCACAGAATCAATGCTACCCCTTCACCAGAAAAGATAGGCAGTAAATGTACACTCTGGATTTTTTACATAGAAGTTTTATTAAGATGTAATTTACATATCATCAAGTTCATTTTTACAAATTCAGTTGTTATTATAGTCACAGAATTGCACAACCACAGCCACCATCTAATTCTAGAACATTTCCATCACCCCCTGGAATAAACCTCCACATTCCCTGCTTTGCCTAGCCCCAGGCAGTTTTCTCCATACGTTAGTCCAGAAATTTCATATAAACAGAATCATATAGCATGAGGCCTTTTGTGACTGGCTTCTTCACTGGGCATAACGTTTTCAAGTTTCATCCATGTTGTAACATGTATCAGTACTTCATTTCTTTTTATTGCCAAATAATTTTCCTTTGTATGGATACACCATATACCACCCTTAAAAAAATAGAATATGACATTTTTTTGAAATGCAGAAAAAATTATTGTAAAATGTTACTTTTCTGTAACACATATGTGTAATTGTTTTCTTAATACAAGTCCATCGGTCTGGGGCTTTATAGTCTACAGTGTACATGAAGTTGAGCTCCAGTACCTGACTTCTTCCAGTATTTTGTTTTAATTAAGCAATTGTTGAAATTCAATTTCATGAAAGTACATATTAAATATGAAAGTATATTTTTTACAATATTCTATTTAACATAGAATATTGTATACAAACTGAAGGATACCAGAAAAAGCAGCCTCCATTGCTTCTCCTGGGAAAAAAACCAGACATCGCGAAGCCAGGGCCAGGCACGGGCTTCAGAAAAACAGTTGCATGGTGCTCGCTACTCCGTGTTGGCCCCTCATGCTGGCTATGTAGCTGAAACATTGATCATCCAGTATCGAGCAGTCAGAGATTTATCAAAAAGGGATGTTTTAGACTGGTGAAAATTTTGTCATGAGCTGGCTCCAGTCACTGGCCCACGAAATAGCAAAAATCCTCACTAACTCTTCACAAAATCAATGAACGACAAAAAAGCACATGAATTGTGCGGGCAGCCAACAGGTAAAATAGAGCTCCGGGTTAATGATTAGCAAATGGGCTATGACTGTTGTGTTGGAGCTGTTTGGGCCAAGCCTACATGAAAATGCCAAAAAAGCTTTCTCCTCAAAGACTTTGCCTTTAGTCTTTCCTCTGCCAGGCATGCTCTTCCCTGTGGCTTGCTCCTTTATTTCTTTATTTCCTTCAGGTCTCTGATCGTCACTGGAAAAGCTTTCCCCCATTATCTTATACAATATATCAGCACCCACCACCACCACCACTTATTCACCTCCAACAAAATTTAAGGCTTCATTGTGTCTCTAGGAGATCCCTAATGCAATTGAATTGTGTTAACCAGTATTAAGATACTGCCTAAATTTTTTATCACTGGTATAAAATATCAGCATAAATAGCTCCCTCTGATATACTGGCCTTTATTTTATAAGGAATAAGACCTTTGACAATGGCCAGAGGTGAGGAAGAAAGGCAAACATTGGAGCATATCTGCATATGCATAACACACAGAAAATAAATCTCTCATTTAACATATTTTTAATTTTTGATACTAATCCTGGGGTTGGGGTGAGATGAGATATTTGTGGCTTCTCCAAAATGCACCACCTAACAGCACATTCTTTGCATTTTTTCTTCCTC
>RJWJ010030891.1:0-19587 GCA_004363605.1 Indri indri | reverse complement strand
TGAACGCTGATTTAGTGAATACTGAATTGTTACCCCAGGGGAAATAGGGTTAGGTTCCTGCGAGCCTTTGTTCGCAACATGGATCAGTACATAACTTTCTTTCATGTTTCTTTTTAGATATCTTAGTTAATATACGTAGTTGCTTCATTAACATTGAACTCATGGCAAATGGCCATGAACAAAGCTCATCTAACACATGCATTTTCTCCAAAAAGTTTACCACAGCATTCTTGTGCTTAGGAACATTAGACAGCACTTCAGCTTTATACTTGGGGACCATTTTCAACAGTGAAATCATCACCAAAAAGCACAAAAATGTGAAAAATGTGGCCCTAACTAGGCCACCAAAAGGACCCTTATTTATAGTATGCAACCAGAAACAAGAAGGCAGAGTGTTGCCTTGTTTAAACTTAGCTGGGAACATGCCCATTGGGCAACTCAAATTTTCACCACTCTGCGCATACATGTGAATGACATGAAGGCTCTACCGGTATTGATTTTGAGGTCACAAATAAATGTTAGATAGCAGGCAAAATCTCAAATATTGAATCCACCTGTTCATGGATTGTGTATCGTCATTCCAAATGGATCTACTATATCTCATAAGCCAGGCACCAACAGGAAATGCTGCCGCTGTCTCCCTCCATGGATTTTGAACCCATGAAGACCCGTTCCAAGAACTCACATGCCCTAGCACTGAGGCCAGATCCCATTTCAGAAGGTCCTTGAATCTCTTCGCCTGCGACTTTTACTAGAACCCTTCTGTTATGTTATAACTATAAGTGCACTTATTTGTCCACTAGATCAAGCCAAAATGTGATCCATGGCAAAAGAAGCTTTTGACCAAACTAAAAGAACGGAGAAGAATAGATGCATTAATGCAACTCCAAGGAAAGTTTTTGAAGGTAAGAAAATAACCATTTCCTTGTAGATAAGATTCTTGCTAAAATCATTCTCAAAAAAAAAAAAAATATATAGAATTTTCTTTCCCTTTTTAAAAATGTTGGCATGGATTCACTATGAAGGCTTTATTTGGAACTTACTAATCTAATTGCCGAACTTAAACATGCTGTTAGCTTTCAGTAGAGAATAAAAAATTGTCAAAAGAACTGGATTTTAGTCAAGCTTTAATACCAAGTCTCTGTATGAAATCGATCTAGTCATGTAACCTCCTTGAGCTTTAGTTTCCTCACCTGCAAAACAAGAATATTGGACTAAATGATCTTTTTAAAATTTTTAATTGACACATAATAATTTTACATATTTATGGGGTACAGAGTGATATTTTGATACATATAATGTATAATGATCAAATCGAGGTAATCAGCATACCCATCATCTCATTTTTTATGCTAGGAACATTCAAAAAGCCTTTCTTCTAGCTATTTGTAAATACAAAATAAATTGTTATTGACTATAGTCACCGCACAGTGCTATAGAACACTAGAACTTATTTCCTCTATCTAGCTGTAATTTTGTATCCTTTAACCAATCTCTCGCTATTCCCCTCTCCCCCTTCCCTTCCCTTCCCAACCTTGGAAACCACTATTATACTCTCTACTTCTATGAGATCAACTTTTTTAGCTTCTGCATATGAGTAAGAACATGTGGTATTTGTCTTCCTGTGTCTGGCTTATCTCGCTTAACATAACATCCTCCAGGCTCATCAGTGTTGCTGCAAATGACAGGATTTCATTCTTTTCTATTGCTGAATAGTATTCCATTATGTATGTATACCACATTTTCTTTATCCATTTATCTGTTGATAGATACTTAGGTTGATTCCCTATCTTGGCTATTGTGAATAGGGCAGGAATAAACATGGGAGTGCAGATGTCTCATTGACATACTGATGATTTCCTTTCCTTTTGATTTGTATGCAACAGTGAGATTGTTGAATCATATGGTAGTTCTAATTTTAGATTTTTGAGAAACTTCCATGCTGTTCTCCATAATGGCTATGCTAATTTACATTCCAACAATGTATAAGAGTCCCTTTTTCTCTGCATCCTTGCCAGCATTTGTTGTTTTTTGTCTTTTTAACAGCCTTCCTAACTGGGGTGAGATGATATCTCATTGTGATTTTGATTTGCATTCCCCTGGTGATTAGTAATGTTGAGGATTTTTTTGCATACTTGTTGGCCATTGTGTGTCTTCTTTTGAGAAATGTCTATTCAGATCCTTTGCCCAATTGAAAATCAGATTATTTGTGTTTTTTGCTGTTGAGTTGTTTGAGATCCTTGAATATCTGGATATTAATGTCTTGTCAGATGAATAGTTTCCGGATATTTTCTCCCATTCTTCAGGTTGTCTCTTCACTCTGTTGATTTTTTGCTTTGCTATGCAAAAGCTTTTTAGTTTGATATAATGTCATTTGTCTATTTTTGCTTTTGTTGCCTGTGCTTTCGAAGGTGTACCCATAAAATCTTTTCCAAAACCAACATTCTGAAGTGTTTCCCATATGTTTTCTTCTAGTAATTTTATAGTTTAGGGTCTTATATTTAAGTCTTTAATTCATTTTGAGTTAATTTTTGTATATGGTGAGAAGTAGGGGTCTAGTTCTATTCTTTTGCAAATGGATATTCAATTTACTCAGCACCATTCATTGAAGAGATGTCCTTTTCCCAATGTATGTTCTTGGTGCTTTTGTCAAAAATCAGCTGGCCGTAAATATGCGCATTTATTTCTGAGTTCTATATTCTGTTTCTTTGGTCTATGTGCCTGCTTTTATGCCAGTATCATGCTATTTTAGTTACTGTAGCTTTTTTTTAAATTTCAGAATATTACGGGGGTACAAATGTTTTGGTTACCTGAATTGCTTTTGTACAGTTTGAGTCAAAGCACTAAGTGTATTCATCACCCAGACAGTGTTCATTGTGAATGATGTGAATTTACTCATCCCCTCCCCGCCACCTGCTTGATTTCCATTGAATTTTACTACCATATGTGTACATGAGTATCGATCAATTAGTTCCAATTTAGTAGTGAGTACAAGTGATGTTCGTTTATCCATTCTTGTAATACTTCATTTAAAAGGATGGTCCCCAGTTCCATCATAGTTTTTACAAAAGGTATTAGTTCACCATTTTTTTATATGGCTAATATTCCATGGTGTATATATGTATATATACACCACATTTTATTAATCCACTCGTGTATTGATGGGTACTTGGATGGTTTCCACATCTTTGCAATTGTGAATTGTGTTGCTATAAATATTCTAGTGCAAGTGTCTTTTTTATAAAATGTCTTTTTTTCCTTTGCGTAAATACCCAGTTGTGGGTTTGCTGGATCAAATGGTAGGTCTACTTTTAGTTCTTTGAGGTATCTCCATACTATTTTCCAAAGAGGTTATACTAGTACCAGCAGTACCACTGCTGTTGTACCAGTGGTATATGAGTGTTCCTCTCTCTCCGCATCCACACCAGCATCTGATGTTTTGAGAATTTTTGACAAGCCATTCTTACTGTTACTGTAGCTTTGCAGAATATTTTGAAGTGTGATGCCACCAGCTTTGTTCTTTTTGCTCAGGATTGCTTTGGCTGTTTGGAGCCTTTTGTGGTTCCATAAGAATTTTAGGGTTGTTTTCTATTTCTGTGAAGAATGTCAGTGGTATTTTAATAGGGATTGCATTAAATCTGTAGATTGCTTTAGGTAGTATAGTCATTTTAACAATATTAATTCTTTCCATCTATGAGCATTGGTTATCTTTCCTTTTTTTTTTTTTCTTAATCCTCTTCAATTTCTTTCATCAGTGTTTTTTGTAGTTTTCATTGTGGAGATCTTTTACCTCCTTAGTTAACTTTCTTTGTAGGTTGCAACATCTTCACCAACACTTGTAACTTTATGTTTTTCTTTTTTTAATGGTAGCCATCCTTATGGATGTGAGCTGATATCTCATTGTGGTTTTGATTTGCATTTCTTTGATGGTTAGTGACATTGAGCATCTTTTCCTATGCTCATGGCCATGTGTGTGTCATCTTTAGAGAAATATCTATTTAAGTCCTTTACCTATTTATTTATTGTAAAAGATTCTGCTCATTTTCTGACTAGTTTGTTTTGTTGGTGGTGAGTTGTAGGAGTTCTTTATATATTCTGGCTATTAACCACTTATCAAATATACGATTTGCAAATATTTCCTCCCATTTCATAAGACTCTTCATTTCTATTGGCTCTTCATTTCTATTAATCGAAATTGTATCCACTGATGCACAAAAGTTTTTAAGTTTGATGTAGTCCTATTTCTCTATTTTTGCTTTTGTTTCCTGGGCTTTGAGAGTCACATCCAAGAAATCATCACCAAGTCCAATATAATAAATTGTTTTCCCTGTTTTCTTCTAAGAGTTTTATAGTTTTAGGTCTTACATTTAGGTCTTTAATGCATTTTATTTTTATATAGCATAATGTGAGGATATAACTTTATTATTTTGCTTGTGGATATTCAGTTTCCCCAACATCATAAGTTCAATACATTGTCCTTTCCCCATTGAGTGGTCTTGGCACCCTTGATCATATATGTGAGGGTTTATTTCTGGACTCTCTATTCTAGTCCATTGGTCTATATGTCTGTCTTTATGCCAGTACCGCATGGTTTTGGTTGCTATATCTTTGTAATATTTTTTTGAATTCACGGGGTGTGAGTCCTCCAACTCTGTTCTTCCTTTTCAAAATTGTTTTGGCTATTTGGGGTCCTTTGAGATTTCCCATGAATTTTAGGATGATTTTTTTCTATATCTGGAAAAAAATGCCTCTGGGATTTTGATTGGGTCCATAATAAATGATCTTTAAGGTTCTTTGCGATATTAAAGTGATGTAGTAGTATGTGTGTCACTGAAGTAGAAGTTCAATTCTGGGATCGTTACTCAATTCTTTACCTCCAGAAGAGAAGAAAGAAAATTTCCTTGGCTCCTCCTATGTGCTGGGATGATCACAGCGGTCTGGGGAGAGACATCATTGGTATTCTCGTTAGGTCGACTTGCCCTGCTCTGCGTGGAAAAGCCAAGATTCCAGCAGGGATACAAGCCAGGCCTGGGTCCTTATAAAACTTGCACTTTCCCTACGCTACCCTGCTGCCTCCTCCTCCCTCTCCTGGCAGCTTCCTAACAGCTGACAGAGTTTGCGCCCAAAGCTGATGGGTGTTTATCTTTTCAGTGATGCCACAGCGCTTGTTGGGGTGCCACCTGCTGTTGTCTTTAGGGAGTTGTAACAGAATTTTAAAAGAGCAGCTATGTATATTTGAATGCTTATAATATTGAATGGACAAACATATTTGGGGAATCATGATGCTGAACTTTAATTTTATTTTTTAATTGAATACAGTCCCACTTACGGTTTCTTCCTTATTCTTGTGCATGTAACTAAATTCTTGCTAAGAAAAAGGGAATATGCTTCTCCTAACCATTCCTTCTCCTCTCTGTTCTACCTGAGATTTCTGACCCTGAGCGCGTAATGCAAGTGCTCCAAGATCATGCTGCAAAGATGATCATGCTGGCTTCACATCATCCGCCTTCTGTGGCTTCCCAAGGTTTGCATCAGTGCAGCTATGACCAAATCTGGGAGAACATTTATAGCAACATCAACCTCTATCAGGTACAATAGGAAGAAATAACCAATATGCCTTTGCGTTCAACTTGCCGCTTGTGTGTAGGCATTAGGAATTTACTTTGGTAATTCTCCTGAGACCCTCCCCACAAAAGCTCTATTACCTAGCCAGGTTTATTTTCATTATAAGAAAGACTAAGTGCTAATTAAAAAGAGGAATATAAAAAGGTACAGTATAAGATGTTGTTCCTACCAGGACAGATACTTAAAACAATAAATACCAATGCAAAGCTATACATCCTAGTGCTAAGCACCCAACAAGTTGGACAGTTATTAAATATTCTGAGTGTTTAGAGGGAAAGTGATTCCCAAAGTGTTGTTTCTATTGGGGAAGACCTCTTGAAGGAGAGGAAATTGAGCAGGATTTGAAGGAAGTGTAGAGCTTAAGGAAGTGGTGGAGAGAAAAGTAGGGAGAGCATTCTAGCGGGTGCAGCATAGCAGTGGTGCAGAGGAGAGATTGTACGTGATGTGTTCAAGGCCAGTTTGGTTGAGTAGAAGATTCATGTGGAGACATAGTGAGGAGGAGAGGTTTTGTTGTTATTGTTATTTTGGTGGGGGGCAAGTTGAGAATGCCCATAAATTCCATATGAAGAAATTTGTTCTTTATTCTGTAAGAAAATGATACTTACAAAGGTGTGCTTTTTAGGAAGGTTAATGTGGCAACAGAGTATTAGTCGGATTGAAAGAGGGAGATTGGCGGCAAGGAAGCCAGCCAGGTATCCCGCTGCATAGGATAGGGATGAAGTTGAAGGGATGTTTATATGCAAAGCTAGTGGATATTTATCTTTTAAAATGGCACTATAACATTTCTGAAGCTCTAATCTGCTATTATTTGTCTCTCTAAAAGAAGAGTTTTATTTCATTTTCCTATTTAAGATGGGAAGACCAAATACGTTTACAGCCTAAGAGGAAGGAGCAGTAGAGAAGACGAGATGGAAGCTATGAAAGGGGAAATGTGAGAACCAGGCGACCCTGGGGAAGAGGAGGGGATAAGGTGAAAAAACCGGCTGGAGGAGTAAGTTTGAGAAAGGGAGATTAACATCACTTCCCTTGAGGCGAAGGAGATACATAGATTTTTCAGGTGCAGAAAAGTAAGATGTGGGTACCCGTAACTGGCCCCGGCTGTCTCAGAGAGAGGAGGCAGAGGTCGTCTGTGTGAGCGAGGTGGCAGGTGAGCAAGGCGTGTGAAGACGTGCGTCACTAAGGAGAAGGCCACAGGATTGTCAGTGAGAGAGGACTATACAGGTGACTGCTTAGCCAAGGGGCCCCAGTTAAAGTAAGTCGGCATGAATTTGTAGTGAGCCCAGTTTGCATAAATTCTATTACTTTCACCCCTAAAGATAATTGTAGAGTGACTGAAAATTGTATGAAGTCAAAGGTATGGGGAAGTTGAATAGAATGCTGGAGAGAGAAGCAGTGTCATGGTCCATCATCCCAGGCTGGGTATGGGGGAAAGTGAGACCTGAAAGGTTCCAGTGAGTTACGGATTGGTTGGAAGCACACACACATGCATACACACCTTCCTTAACTTTTCAATTGTTTGGACAAAAGTCTAGAGAAGCTAAAGAGAAATGAGTTGGCCACATAACAACACATCACAGCATGGACCTCCCTGGCCCCTGAATTTGCTGACAGGGCTTGCAACTACCAGTGATACTATCCTCAGCTAGCATCCTGCCAGAGTTGAGGAAATAGCCATATTTTCTCTATCTCATTGTCGTTTCGCACCAGAGTATGTGTCATTGTTCAGGAAGACCTTATACTAACAAGGGGGCATTTAAAAACATCTGACTCTCCTGTTTCTTGAACCAAACTTATGGGGTAGAGGGTAGAGGAGAAGGAGGTGGGGAGAAGGCAGAGTCAGCCTCAGGTATCTCTGAGCAATGTCTCTGCTTCTAAGATCCTGGGCAGTTTACCTCTTGATGCTGTTGCATTAATCGTCCTGTACCTGGGAAGTTCTGGTATTAACATCTGACGGCCAGGAACACAAATCTGTTTTCTTCATTGAGTGAGAGAATAGGGGGTGTTAAACTCCTGGGGACCATACTGGGGTGAGAAGACGTAAATGAGAGTGAGGCGAGAGGTAGGGTGCAAAGGAGTCAGAGATGAAGAGCTTTATGTCTGAAATGGAGAAACAATAAGGTCCAGGGTGTGGCCTGGCCAGCAGGTGATGAGTTGTAGCAGTGCCCATGGGCACTTAGGGGACAAAGGAGGTTACCTCTGTGGGATGATTGTGCCAGTGAAAAGCAGAAGGTGCACAGCGAGAACAGGAGATGATGGACCAGGTAAGTGTTGAGTGGCAGAAAACATGAGGTTAGGGCAACAGGGTGAGAAGCTGTGATGGAAACGGAAGTAGGGACAGGTCCTGCTTCCCTTCTCCCAGCCGCACAGTGAAGGGGAGAACTAGCACTTCTAGCTTTTCTCTCTGTTACCGCGTCCTTCCACTTGCAGAGGGGATGGAAAGTCAGGTACTGGTCGGATGCAGTCTGTGCTTTTGCCAAAATCTGTTTTGAATGCAGTTTCCCAAATGTTAAAGAGCAAAAGAAAAGAAAAGAAAACCACTTCCTCTGGTTATTTACTGACTTATAAATGTTGTTCTTGGAATTGCCCAAAGGGAGAAGAATATAAGCTCTGCATTTTCAAGTTGAATTATGGTAAATAGAGCATAAAGAGACTTAGAAGACCTGTAGCTCTTCAGATTCCAGAGGGGGGGGGGCTTGAGGGAAGACAAATCACCCCACATATTACTGTCATGAAAGTTTTCCAGTTTCTCATTCATGCAATGATTATTACATGGATGCAGTCTTTGTGCCAGGAATTGTACTCAGGTCAGGGGATGAAACAGACCCAGTTCCCACCCTTGGGAGCAACATACAGTAAATAAATGAACAAAGAAGTAAAGCTATTATCTCTAACTCCTGAGTGCCATGAAGAAAACCACAGGGGGCAGAGAACAATGCATGGATAGAGTTCAGCCAAGATCTCCGGTCGTGGGGAGGATTTGGGTTGAATTTAATGAATGAGAAGGGGCTAGCCAAGCCAACAGCCTGGAAAGGAGCTTTCTGAGAAGGGAACAGAAAATAGCACTGGGTTTAAGGAAGGAAATTCTGAGGTCACAATCAATATTTTCCACTTTTCTTCACACTTTCCCATGGGTGTTACTTATTGACCTCCTCAAGTATTTCTGCTTTGTCCAAGCATCACCTCGGGCCCCAATGGTAGCATCTTGACATTCTGAATGTTGAATGCCAGTCAGATCAGATTAGAATTAAGTACAAATGCGGCAGCTGAGAGTAGTTACAGGAATGTGGGTATGAGTCTTAAAGTTCTGTTTTGTAAGCATGTAGCCGTCAAGTATGAATTTTAGCATCTATATGCTGGTCAGCATCTGAATCTGAAGTTGGCAAGGGGCAGCCAATACCTCATGACAAATAACTTTCTTCAGGGCCTTCTGCATGAAGGAAAACAAACCTCACAGCACTGCCCGTTTTGACAGCTCTGAGAGAATATAATCACTAACTGCAGCACAACTTTAGAACAACTTCTGGTCATTTTTCAGTAAATGTCATTCACCAGTAACCTTTCTTTAGGGATTTTTTTTTTTTTTAACAAACAGTAAGTAAACAGAAAAGCTCCAAAAATAGTACAAAAGAGTTCCCGCATACCCCTTACCCAATTTCTCCTATTATTAACATCTTACATTACTGTGGTAAGTTTGTCATGCCTAAGAAACCAACGTTGGTCTGTTACTGTTAATTAAACCAGACTTCATTTGGATTTCACCAATTTTTCCATCCAAGTTCTGTCTCTGCCCCAGAATCCTACTCAGGGTACCACATTGCCTTTCGTTGTCATGCCTCCCCAGTCTCCTCTGGTCTGTGACAGTTACTCAGTCTTTCCTTGTTTATCATGACCTTGACAGTCTTTAGGAATGCTAGCCAGGTTACCTGTGTAACATTCCCTAATTTGAGTTTGTCTGATGTTTTTTTTCCATGGTTAGACTGGTATTATGAGTTTGGGGGAAGAAGAATATCACAGAGACTAAATGCCCTTCTTGTCACATCCTGTCAAGAGAACAAGACATCAACATGGCTCATTATTGGTGATGTTACTCTTGCTTGCTTGGCTAAGCTAGCGGTGTTTGCCAGCTTTGTCCATGGTAAAGTTACCGTTTTTAGAAATTAATTTTAAACTACAGAAGGAATAAATAATGTCTTCTCCTTGTAAAAAAGTGAAACATTACTGAAAAATTAAGTTGCCCTTTGACTACCCTCACTGTGCTGGGCCCCATTCCACCTCCTTAGAGGTAAACACTGTTATTGCTTTGAGCCTTGCCAATGCATTTGTATGCATATATATGTGTCCATAAAATACACATGTAGGACAATTTTGTTTTAGTTTTCTATATAAATAACATGTCACACTATGTGGATACCTTTCTGCAACTTGCTTTTTTTCACCCAACAATACGTCTTGGAGAACAATATGTCTTGTTCTTTTTAATGGCTGAATTGTATTTTATTATGTACTACAGATTACACAGTCACTCTCCCCTGTGGACAGTTGTGGCCATTTTTCCCCTCTTAGAAACCATGCCTGCAGAAGGCTGGCTCCTCCTTCTTTAAACACAGTTCTAATTCCAGATTTACTTAGAAATCCGGCTTTGGATAGGAAATAAAAAAATATCAGATTTTCTTTAATTGTTAATTGATGACAGTGTATAACTGAAAAGAGATAATTCTGGTCAAAATGGACTGCATTCTTTTACATTCACTAGAAAAAAATTAAAAATAGCTTAACTGTAGTCCCTGTCAGAAGATGGGATGGGCCAGGTAGGCCTGTGTGGACCCTCTGGAGCTGTAATTCTGTTAGATCAGGTTGCTTGTGTCCAGTGCCTTTCCCCAAGAAAGCACATGTTTAGTAAAATGGCTAATGCAGACATCACATACTACTGGCCATCATATTTTTAAAGACCTGGTTTAAATCTTTCACTGTTCTTTAACTTTATGGAGTGGTGAAGCAGCAGAAAACACTGCCTCCAGGCTGCAGGATCAGGGGGCTGTTGTAGAACCCCTTCCTTTGCATCTCCTCACTGGCCACACCACGGAGGAAAGGAGACAGCATTGTGTGTCCCTGACTATATTACCGCTCCCCTCCATTTCCAGAGATAACGTGATACAGCGAGTACAGGTGTGCTCTCACACAAATGGGGCTGTGTACAGTAGCTCCAGTGTGCAAGAAGTTCAGGGTAACATAAAACACCTGTTTTCCTGGTTCTCCTCATCAAATTCAACAGAACATTTGCTTTTAAAAGCAAACATTTTCTGATGACAATAGTGACATGTATTTATCATAGAAAATTTGGAAAATATAGAAAAGTACAAGGAAGAAAATAAAAAATCACCCATTACGGTACCATCCAAAATAACAACAGTATTGTCAATATTTGGTATATATCCTTTTAGTCTTCTTTCCTGTGGATAAACACACATAAACTGTAGAGACATTTTGGGTGTGGGGAATAAATAATAGGCTCACTTTTCCTATAATTATTTCTCCCATCCTACCTCCCACTCCACTGCCTCTGCCAACTTCCCAGAAAAAAAAAAAATGACATTTGCAATCAGTGGAAATCATAGAACTGTCAGAATACATGAACTCGGTCATGGTGGCTAAGAGCCACAGGCAGAGCAAATGTCACAGGATGCACCTACCCAGGAACAAAGAACAAACACGGATGGTGTTGACACCCTGGGTTCTGAGCAGCCCTCTGTTCACCTGCACTGTCTCGGGTTCCCTTAGGAAACGTGCTCCTGGACTTTTGGTATTTCCTGAGTTTCCTTTTGTGGGCTGTGGTTGCTTCCCTCTTCCTGGAGGATGCTGGGCCCTTGTTTTCCTTATCCCAGTCCTTCTGTGCCGGCTTCCTTTCTTCCTGGCAGCCTGCTGGCTAGCAGTACTTTTGTGGTTTGTTAGGTCATTCATTCCAATGTCTTCCACTGTAGCTTGACGTCACTTTCTGTTCTGTCCTATGTAATTCTGGGTCATTTTAGAAGAGGCCAAAAAGGTCACAATCCCGTCAGAGAAAGGATGTGGCTTATTGCCTCCCTTCTGGGGCCACATCGGGCAACGCTGAACTGCAACCCAGGAGCTCTACAAGCCCAGGAGGCAAAAGACTCCACGGGACCCCTCTCACCCCAAATTCATAGGAATCATTAAAATTCAGCTCCCTTCACAGAGTATATATTTTCCTACAAATTAAAAAAAGCAACAACAGAGTTTTCTTCACTTTGGAATGATGATCTTGTGTTTCTGTTTTAAGGAACAAGAGTGCACCATGTCACCTTCCAGAGTCTTTTCCAGTTCTAGGGTTGGGGGACGTTTACACAGAAATATACCAATGTGTACACTGACCAAGAACAGACAGGTGCTAACTCTGTTCACAGGCAGAACAGGCAACCACTTAATGTTACCTGACTGGACAACTTTCTCACCTATTCTTCCTAACACCTCTGTCAAGATTTTCCTTCCCCACTGCCTGTCATGAAGCCCGGTAGTCTATCTTTAGAGTCTTGAGAACAGCATTAGTTAAAATTAGGTTTGGCTGTTGGTCATAGTAAAACAAAATGATGGAGGATTAGAGATGGAAATTTCTCTCTCTCCCTGGGTGTGGAAAAACCAACTCAAACTGTTTTTCCTCTGCTCTCACACCACAACAATCAACACAGAAGAAGACTTCTGTGATCAGATGTTTGGGCGTTTCTTCCCCACACACCAAGCAAGCAATCAATTCTGCGGTGGACACTAGCTGGGTGTCCTCCAATTCAATTCTGACACTAGCTACCTGGAGATAGCCTGGAGACAGGTTGAGGGCTCAGTCCCACAAGACCACCCCCTCCTTTCTAGCAATTGCAAGTCTGGGCCTCAGGAACATCCGACATTCCCAAAGACTTCAAGTCGGGGTTCCCACCACCCCCTTTTCAGGTTCAATTCGTTTGATAGAGCGGCTCACAGAACTAAGGGAAAAACATTTACCCATTTATTACAAAGGATATTTTAAAAGATACATATAAGCGGCAAGATGAAGAGATACATAGGACAAAGTACAGAAGGGTTCCTAATGCAGGAGCTTCTGTCACCGTGGAGCTGGAGTGTACTACCCTCCCAGCACATAGATGAGCTCTTGTTCACCTTCCTGTCAGCCTCCATGTGTTCAGCTATGCAGAAGCTCACCGAACCCGGTCCTCTCAGACCTTTCATGGAGACTTCACTGGATAGACATGCTTGAAGCATGGACAACCATGTTGAAACGTGACTGGACAAAAAGGGTATGGATTTAATACCAATAGACTAAGTAGGGAAACCTAGCAAGACCTGCCTGTTCAGATTCTTCCTGGCCTCTCAGTGCAGCATTCCTTCCTCCAGGGTATAGGGCAGGACCCTCTCTGGAATGAGGGTCTTATGACCAACAATCAGGTTGGAGTTCTGCCTTAGGTGAAAGGAGGGAAGAAGAAGGTCAGAGAGAGAGAGAGAACGAGAGAGAGAGAGAGAGAGAGAGAGAGAGAGAGAGAGAGACATTCTGTTTCCCGAGGCCTGCTTCTGAGGCCTAAAGTGCCCCTATATTATAGCAAAAGACTATAATAAGGGCTATGGGAGTTATAAGCCAGGAACCGTGGACCAAAAACTGAATATATGATAATATCACACTCCCCCCTCATATTATCATCTAAGGGTAGGAAGTGCAGAGCTGGTGTGGCAGCTCTGCCCCGTGGCACCCTCAGGGAGCTCAGCTCCATCTATCCTGAAGTTCTAACAAATGTGGCGTCCATACTTGAGATCAACACTGGGTCTGAGATGGAGCTCCAGCTGTCACATTCATGTTCTAAGTAGCAGGATGAAGAGTAGGGGATGGGGAAGCTGCCTCTGCCAGGAAATTCCCAGAAGCTGCAACATGGCACTTTCATTCCAATTCTGTCAGTCCCATAGCTACACCTACCTGCAAGAGAGGCTTGGAAATGTCATTTTATCTGGGTGGCCAGGTGCCAAGATAAATATTCGATTAGTGTAGGAAAAGTGGAAAATGGCAATTGGGAAAAATCATCAGTTTCTGCCATAAGAATTTGGAATTCCGAGAACCAATTATTAGAACATAAGTAACTCAGAGGGGGTTTTCAACCTCAGCCATTGTCACTCGGTGCTTTTGTGGGGACCAGTGCCACTATGAAAGGGCACAGCTTATGAGTATTGGGTGTACGCCCAGGGACAGGCAGAGAAGGCAACAAAGAAGATGCCCAGAGAGCCAGGGGCAGGACTACAAACAAAAGTTACTCTCTTCACTATTTTCCATGGGCCCTGATAAGGATGGGTGTATGGCTGCATCCTTCTCAGCATCAGGAAAGATGACTCTGGAAATAAATGTAAACCATGAATGCCATGGGAGATCTTATAGGGCTGACTGACCACTGCAATTCATGACAGGAGAAAACTAGCATCTTTAGCAACTATGAGGTGCCAGGCACTAAGCCAGAGGCTTTATGTACATTCTACCATTTAATTCTCACAGTAACTTATTATCATTTTCCATTATCATACCATTTTACAAATGTGAAAACAGGCTCAAGACTAAAGAGGGTTTTAATCCATTGCTCTCTCTCGGTGTAGAACAAGACTAGGTTAGATGGACTTCAAGCTATACTACAAGTCTATAGTAACTAAAACAGCATGGTACTGGCACGGGAACAGAGACATAGACCAAGGGAACAGAACTGAAAACCCAGATATAAAACCATCCTCATATAGACATCTAATCTTTGACAAAGCAGACACTAGGGAAAAGAATCCTTATTCAATAAATGGTACTGGGAAAATTGGATAGCCACATGTAGAAGACTGAAACAGGATCCACACTTCTCACCTCTCACAAAAACCGACTCACAGTGGATAATAGACTTAAACCTAAGGCATGAAACTATAAGAATTCTAGAAGAAAGTGTTGGAAAAACTCTTATAGACATTGGTGTAGGGAAAGAATTTATGAAGAATACTCCAAAGACAATCACAGCAACAACAAAAATAAATAAATGGGACCTGATCAAATTAAAAAGCTTCTGCACAACCAAGGAAACTATCATGAGAGCAAACAGACAACCTACAGAATGGGAGAAAATATTTGCATGCTACATCTGGTAAAGAGCTGATAACTAGAATCTATATAGAATCAGGAAAATCAGCAAGAAAAAATCAAACAACCCCATTAAAAAGTGGGCAAAGGATGTGAACAGAAACTTTTCAAAAGAAGACAGACTAATGGCCAAGAAACATGAAAAAATGCTCAACATCTCTAATCATCAGGAAAATGCAAATCAAAACCACAATGAGATATCACTTAACTCCAGTGAGAATGGCCTTTATCAAAAAGTTCCAAAACAATAAACATTGGCTTGGATGAGGAGAGATAGGAACACTTATACACTGCTGGTGGGACTGCAAACTAGTACAACCTCTATGGAAAGCAATATGGAGATACTTCAAAGAGCTAAAAGTAGAACTGCCATTTGATCCAGCAATCCCATTACTGGGCATCTACCCAAAGGAAAAAAAGACATTTGTAAAAAATAAATCTGCACTCGAATGTTTGTAGCAGCACAATTCACAATTGCAAAGATGTGGAAATAACCCAAGTGCCCATCAATACATGAGTGGATTAATAAAATGTGGTATATGTATACCATGGAGTTCTACTCAGCCACAAAAAACAATGGTGATCTAGGACATCTTATATTACCCTGGATAGAGCTGGAACCCATTCTACTAAGTGAAGTATCACAAGAATGGAAAAACAAGCACCACATATACTCACCATCAAACTGGTATTAACTGATCAACACTTTTGTGCGCATATAGTAGTAACATTCATCGGGTGTTGGGCAGGTGGAAGGGGGAGAAGGGGATGGGTATATTCACACCTAATGGGTGCGGTGTGCACCATCAGGGACACACACTGTTGAAGCTCTGACTCAGGCGGGGCAAAGGCAATATATGTAACCTAAACATTTGTACCCTCATAATATACTGGAAAAGAAAAGACTATGTTAGAGAGGTTCAAGGTTCCAAGCATATACCTTATTGAAAAATGTGTATATCAACTTTTGTAAAGTGAATCATGCAAAAGTCAGGAAGATGGGTGGCCTGCTGCTATTTAAAAGCTATGAATACTTTCATAAAACAAAGTCTTGTTTAGTAAAAACAGTGACTTCCCTAAGTCATTGTAAAAACCCAGATTTTCATATGTCAGGTGGAAATGGAGCAAGATGTTCTTCTACTTATTCATCTAAATATCCTGTGGATTATGAGGTTTACTTTTGCAGTGACCCAACTGTGATTTTGTTAATAATACTGCAAATGTTTATGTAATTCAACTAATGCTAATTTTTTGATAGAATGAAAATATGAAGGATGATGACCTCTCAATGGAACGAAATGAAAATGACTTAGCACAAATAAGTCTCGGCCTACACACTGCTCAGCCTCTCAAGCAGAAAAGAGAGACAGGGTAAAATTAAATCATTTTATTGGTGACTCAAGGAAATGAATTAAAACACTGTGGGGAAAACTAAGTGTCTGATTAATATGTGGTTTACATGTTAACGCAAAAATATTTGAAGTCGGGATGAAAGACTGTTAAAACAGGTCAGAAAACTAAATTACCCTAGACCTGTGTTTTTAATGAGAGTAACTGCTAAGAGAAATTTCTTTTTATGTTTATATATATAATTATCTTCCCTCCTGTGCATTTTTAAAGGGAAACTATCATGAAACTCCCTTAAGTTAAATAAATGACTTCAATTTGTATGTGAATTTTGTGAACCACTTCAAAGTGAAAGGCATGATTAAATTTCTCTTGCCTGCTAAAGGTACAACTATGTAATGGCACTACAATTGCTGGGCTTGGATGATGGCTCCGAGCCCACTGATAGGAATCCTGTCCTGACAAGAGGGGCCTACTTGTCCTTTCTGTATCTGCGCCACCTGCGAATCAGGGAACTGCAGGTATGTGGATGGCAACAGAAATGCCTGGTTGTCTAGAAAGGGGGCTTTTCTGCTATTCCCATAGCAATGCATTTTTATGCTTTTTCCCTTTGTTCTGATTTTTTTTTTCTTACATGAAATCAGCCCCTTTCTGGGCTGGTATGTTCCTTTCTCCACAGTAGGATTGATCTGCCACCCTTGAGGCTCTCAAGTTTTTCTCTGTAGGGTGGGGCCAGGCAAAAGACAGGGTCCTGATTCTGTTCTTTTTTTTGTTTCAGCGCATCTGCTTAGGAATTCTGAACTATTTCAGATCCGTTGAGCGAACCCTGACAATCAACACTTCGGGCCTTACCTTGGTTTCAGGGAACCTGGTTCCCACCATGGAAGATAGTTCCTGGGTAAATATGGCAAAAGGAGGCCTGGGCACCTTGCATGGCCTGGGATCTGGCCACTATGTCCATGGGACACCTGCTGAGCACAAGGTGAGCTGTTCTGCCATGGCTTTCTTCCTTGATTATTCTGTCTCCCAAGCCACCCTCTTCTTAGCACCTGGAATCAGTTAACATGATCAAGTGACAGGTGGAGGGTTTCTTAGGGGAAAATGGTCTTTAAAAACAATTATAGTAAAAGGGGAAATGGCTTTTTAACCACCACCACCAGCCCAGTCCCCGCCCCAATGTCCGCTTGAGAGCGAGATGCAGGCAGAGAGTACCCTAAAAGCCGCACTGGAGGCCTTAAGAGGAGAGAGCTATTTCAGAGCATGAGGGGCCATTTCTGTTATCCTGGCCTGAGAGCCACATCCTTTCAGAGAAGCTCTTCTTAGACCCTCCTTGGCACTGCTAGAGGGACCTTTTTGCCACTTGCCTGTTTTCTAAGCCCCAGATGAAAAAAGTAGACTAACGAACAGCTGTAGAAAAGATTTGAAAGAGCTGAACAATAAAAAAAAAATCTTTTATCCCTCCACAAACCTGTTTGCTCTTTGGTGCTTTTGATGTCTGTGGAACATATTTTTCTATGAAGTCTATACATTTTCAACCCTGCCTAACGAAAGGCCAATAAGACAAAATTCATATTAACTTCTCTTCTTTGTTAAAAAAGTTGAGAATACCTACATTTTATTGGACTATTTTAGATACTCCTGTAATATTTCAGTCTCTAGAAAGTTTATTCCTGAAGATAGAGTTTCATATGAATTTTATCTTCTTAAAAATACTAGATCGACAAATGTGAAACATAAAATCTATTTGGCTGTCGTAATAAGCCATATTCTAAGCTAGTGTGACTCCTGATTTATGCCTGTCATCTCTATAAAATCTTACCATTAACTGTTGTTCATATGCACACAGTCTAGCGCAGTACTGTCCAATCTGTCCAATGGAAATATAACGCAAGCCACATACATAATTTACATTTTTCTAGTAGCCAGAAGAAAAGTACAAAGAAACATGTGATATTCATTCTAACAATATAACCTGTTTAGCCCAATGTATGTAAGATACTATCATTTCCACATGTAATCAATATTAACAAATCATTGATGAGATATTGTACATTTTTTATACTAAGTTTTCAAAATCTGGTGTATCTTTTATATGGACAGCACATTTCAACTCAGACGAGCTGCATTTCAAGTGTTCGATAGCCACAGGTGTCTAGAGGCTGCTGTACTAAACAGTGCGGCTGTAGATATTGGGAAATGTTTTCTTATTTTCCCAACCCAGCCGCCTAGATTCCTACCTTCACACCCTTCCTCCTTTGGTTTCCTTTCCTAACAAGCACCCCCAACTCCTGTCCCCTCACCACACAGACTTCCTCTCAGATCTTCCTTTACCCCACCGCCCCACTCCCTTGATCCTAGCACCTTAAGCCTAGTTTGCCCCTCGGTGGAGCTAGAGAGGAGGGTTAAGCCACTTTAAAAACAAACACACCTACAAAACAAATACATCTTTCTCTTACTAATGTTGATCCTACCGCAGCGGTGGTATGTTATTATGCTAATAGACATTTAAAATTTTTTTTTTTTGCCAACAAGCCCTCTCTTGGTTTGTTTATTCTGGGGTGAGGTAGGGGAGACAAATACCATCCTGCCCCCTTACAGGAGGTGCTTCTCAGTAGTAATGTAATTTTTCTTTCCTACACCCTCGTGAATGATAGGCATTATGGCACGCTTTAAATCTCCCAGCTGCTGTTACTTTAGTGTACCGTAAGCAGACCACTCAAGGAAGTGGCCTTCTGTCAGAGCCTTTAATAGGACCATGTGGTTTAGCTGTGCCACATGGGTGTGGCCTTGTTAGCATTTGTGCCAGAATATCCAGGCCTGGTTGGTGTGATTCTTTCCCACGTAAGGATGGGAGGCACAGGTGCTACTCTATCAGGTTGATCTCACCAGGCCCAGGGGGAAGGCTGCTGGGGGTAAGACCACTGGGCTTACCAGACATCAGAGAAGCTCCTAAGATGGAGATCCGTTTCCTGGTCCCTTTCCCTGGGCCCAGTGTGTTTGATCCCACAAGGAAAGTCTTGGGCTAGTATTAACAAATGGTCATTCAGCAACAATACCTAGCATGATTTCTAGGCAGAGAAGTCAAGTTTGATTCCAAAGTTTTGGCCTGAGCATTTGAAAGTTTGAGGTTGCTACCAAATGAGATATGGTTGGAGCAGATTTGTTGGGAAGATCAGTATTATCTCAGTTCAGAACATGGAAAGTTTGAGACGCTTATGAGATGTTAAGGTGGCAAAAGGAAGTAGAGAGTTAGATATACCTCTTTCATATAGTATATAATAAATGTTTATTTGATAAAAGAAAGGCTCTGCCCATAACAGAATGGTTGTGAGATTACAAAAAGACCATGTACATGAAAGTGTTTTGCAAAGTATATCACACTGTTCAAATGCAGAACAATTAGCTAAGATAATAATATTATACTCTGCAAACTAAGAAGACAGGTAAACTAGAGGGTATCT
>RJWJ010030890.1:0-19588 GCA_004363605.1 Indri indri | reverse complement strand
GTCCTGGATTTTTTTTGTGGTTTCCCTGTGATGGTTATCCATTTTTCCTTGCATATCATTGAGCTTACTTACAATCCATGTTTGGAATTCTTCTTGCGTCATTTTAGTATTCTGGATCTGGTTAGTGTTCATTGCTAGAGGGCTGGTGTTCCTCTTTGGGGGTGTGCTTTCCATTTGATTTTTCATGCTTCCAGAAATCCTTCGCTGGGTCCTTCCCATCTGGGTCCGCTGTTACTTTTGTTTTGTTCTGCCACTAGAGGGAGCTGCTAGTTTGTTGTCCAGGGTTCTCTTGATGGGAGGGGTTACTTTGGGAGCTTGTTTTGGTCTCTTGCTGGGGTTTTTATTCCCTAGTTGCCAGTTTCTCTGTTGGTAGTTGACCAGAGGCGGAAATGCAATCCTACTGGATGACCTGAACCGGTCTGGCAAGGAAAGTCGCTGGGCTGTCAGCTATTGGTCAGTGCCAAGGCCCCAGGAACTGGAGCTTGTCACAGAGGAAGAGAGGGGTTTTATGTCTCGCTGCTGCAAGCTCGCAGGCCGTGGGAAAGACGCTGGCCAGGGGGAGGGGCTGGCTCACCCGTCTGCCCAACACCCCAACGCCTTCAGCTTCCACAGGCTGAAGGAGGCACTCAGAGTTCCCTCTCACCTGGGGAGGCACTCAGAATTCACCGCTCAATTAATCGGGCCTGGCTGATTAACTTTAAGTCCTGGAAGGGCCGAGCTGGTTGCCAGGGCTCCCAGGCTGGGGGAAAGAAGCCGATCCGCACCGTACGGCGACCTGCTGTAGGACATTTTCTTCTTAAAGAGTCTGTACAGGTGTGGTCACACCCGTGTTCTTACAATGAGGGGAAGAAAAGAGCAATTTTTCTCCTAGATGGGTCTGGCTCTCAGACAGATAAAAAAACTTCAGTGATTTTGGGAGAATTCATAGTGGTGAGAAGTCAGAGAACTTGAGCCTTCTTCAGTCAGTCCAGCATGTCAAAATGCCATATTTTGGGGTAAAAATATTTCTAATTTCCTTCATCAGCAATGCTTACAAAACATTAGGAGCAATGTAAGTTGCGCTGAGGCTCCTGTAGGGGAGATAGAGCAAGGTTTTACAAAACAGGCACAGCAACATGGATGTCCTTAGATTCCAGCTGGGCCACCAAATGGATTCTTTTCCTTTGCTTTTTCTCCAGGCAGCTCCTAGTCCTCACCCTGTGGTCTTAGCCACTCCAGTAACAGAGGTAACAGCTTGGAGAAGGGTAAAATGTTTTACGAGCTGTCTCTTTACACTCCAGCACTCTTTTTGGGAATTAAAACCTGTAGCCCTGCCCCAAGGCCAGTAATCATAGGGGTGGGAGAGTGTCCTTTGTTCTTTGTACCACAGGAGATGGCTCAACAGGATTGTCTGGGCCAAGGTCATGAGATGAGGTGGATCAGAACCATCAACTATAGTTAAACGGCAATAGCCTGAAGCTGAAAACTCCCTTTAAAAGTTCTGTATTTCTGCTTATAGAGAGGGCCATGGTACTTTGAAACAAGAGTCTGCCATTCTCCTCATTTGCAGGCAAACTAATACAGTTCTCTTTCCTTTTCCTCAAATCACTTGTCCTCATCCTTCTGATGTGGCCTTGGGGACAAGTGCCAAAAGTTCAAGTTCAGTAACACTCCCAAACCTTCCCCTTAGACTTCTAAATTTCTCTTTTCTTTCTTAGGCAGAGCAATTTACTTTGGGCACAGAGCTTCCAAATGTGTATATCCACACTCCTAAATTATGTGGACTGTAAAATTAGAAACACCAGAGACCTGGAAATACAGTGTAACTTATTGTTCATTTGTAACTTACTGTTCATTTGTTTTGTGTATTTCATAATCAACCTGCCGTCTACAACATGAGTGCAGTGGGTCATAAACAGAACAAAGCCCCACTGGGATGTGTCTGTTTGGGAAGGCTGAGCATGGCGGAAAGGTCACTGCACTGAGGGACCCAGCACCAGGACCTGTAGATTCTACTTCAGCGGGTTACAAGGACCAGCTGTCAAACTTGTTAGATAAGTTCATTTAACTGTGTGCCAGTTTTCTCAATCACAGAATAAGAAAAACGAAATGAGTCCTATGCATTTCACAGATTTATTATAAGGTTCAAATAAAGAAGCATATTTTTGGAAAAAAACCTTTTAAACTTATAGCCTTCCATAAAGTTTGACAAGTGTTACAATGGGCATGTGTTGCATATAGTTTTTCTTTTAGGAGGCGTTGCAAAGAGTACTTATGGTATAATCTGATTTATGTTAAAAAGCACTATATACTTCTATTCAAAACTGGCAGGATATACAAAACTAATACCAATGATTAACTAGGGGGAGTGGCAAGGAGAAGTGTTGAGCAGGTAAAGAGAGAGGTTTTTCATCTATACACTTTGAAAATGTTGGAATTTTTAAAATCATGGGCATACACTGCTTTTATAATAAACACCAGGAATACTACTTTTACCACAACTACTACTAGGTTGGATGACCAAGCCACTTGTTTTCTTTCTGGATCAGACAGGTGGTTCTGTTTACCACGCTGGGAGACAGACCAAACCTCAAGTTCTCTGATTTCTTTTATATCAAGGGCCTCTATTTGCCCAAGAGTTAAGTTAGGGGTAATTATTCACATCACAATGATTCATGTCACATTTTAAAAATAGAATTCACATGTGGTACAAGCTCTCTAAAACATCTGACCCATGCTCTAGGGGCATACAATAGCCAAGATGCTCTTGCACACAGAGTATCGTTTTACGCTAGAGGGAACCTGGATTGCTCAACTTGAAAGGAGGAAGAGGTTGAACCGGGAAGGGGAGGGGAGGGGGGATCACCACCATCACACGGATTCACACCTTGCTTTGTAAAGTTATTTCAGCCTGTGGTCTGTTTCTGTGCCCAAATAATAATAATAATAATAATAATAATAATAAACATTTGAGAGGTTAGTTAGACCTGAAGAAAAGCCTCATTTTATTAAACAACGTGGTCTGGTGATTATCCCACTGTCATCAGGGAAGTCCTGAGTAAAAGAAGGGACAGGGTTGTGTCTTGGTGACAGAGGGATCAGGACCCATCCTCTCTGCACCTACTCCTGCCCCCACCCTTGTCAGCCCTAAGTTGTCACCACAGACAGACTCTACAGGATTTAAGCTTTTCCTTCAGCCACACCAGCACTGACTGGACCCATGAGATACAGAGGTCTGTGGGTCATACACTTTCCTAGGACAATCTCTACAAGTCTAGAGAAAGGACGTGAAGGGGGCGGAAAGGAAGGGTCCGCCGGGGGCTGAGGAAGCGGCCCTAAGCCCCGCAAAGGTGAAGGCATCTCCTAGTGTGTGTCAAAGTAAAAAGTCATCTTTGTAAATTAGTGCAAGCCCGACAAAGTCCTGGTTTTTCCCATGATGATTATTTGGAAGCTTTAAGATTTTGACGTTAGATTTTCTTCCCAAAGCCCGCTGGCTCCCAGCCTTGCTGATGCCCTAGGCACGCAGCCTGCCTCTGGTCCACTCGCCAGTGCGGAGAGGGCCGTGTGTCAGGGGAGGCTGGGGCGTCAGGGAGCCGAAGGAGACCCGTCCCAGGCCTGGCGGCGGCCAGGGCCACCTGAGTTCTAGGATGCCGGGGCCTCCGATCCACCTCAGCCTCTGAAAGTGAGGCAGGAACCTTTTCTCCACACGGCAAAGAAACGGAAGACTTTGCCAGAGAAAGAAGCAGTGGAGGTGAGGATGAGGGTCACCGCCCGCCTCGTAGTCCGCGGCGAAGCCCTCGCTGCGCGGACCTCGGCCAGCGGCAGGTCGGGGCGGCCCAGCCCGGCGGGTGCGGGAAGAGCGCGGCCCCTCCCCCGCCGGCGCGGAGGAGGAGCCGGAGCCGGGCAGCGCAGTGGAAGCGCGGGGGCTGCCTCCCGGGTCCCGCGGCTGCCGCTGTCTCTCACCCACTTCCGGCCGTCGGAGAGGACGAGGCTCCGGCTGGCGGTCTGAGGGTCCAGAATGATGATCCCCAGAGGGATGGGAGCGGACAACAGCGGGCAGCAACCAAAAATGTCCCCAGAGCAGGTACCGATGTGCGCGGGAAGCAGAGAGAGAACCGCGTGTGCAGCCTGCCATGGGCCGGCTTCTCCGAGCCTCAGTTTCCCCTTCTGTTCCATGAGGACGGACAATGACAGCTCTTCCGCCTGACTGGCAAGTGGTGCTGTAAGGCTTTGTTTCTCGCAGCGCAGTGGGTGGACCAGCAGCGGCCTCATCGCCTGGGAGCTTGTTGGAAGGGCAGAATCTTGGGTCCCATCCCAGACCTACTAAATCAGAATTCTGTGTTTTAACAAGACCCCTAGGTGAGTTTTTTGCACATTAAGTTTGAGAAGCACTGATCTATACCGGAATGAGGTGACACTTGTGGAAAGAATTTCTAAATTATAAGGGCCAATTTAAAGTAAGCACTTTTTTCTTTTTTTGAAAATCACACAGTATTTGTTCAAGTCAATAAAGAGTCTAGCACAGTGCTCGTCCAAAAAACAAGGGCTTGATAAATATTTTGAATAATATCCACACAAGTAACTAACATTAGTTGAGCACTACAATGTGCCAGGCACTGTACTAAGCTCTTTGCATGTATCCATTCATTTAATCCTCACAGCTACTTATGGAGTAGGTGCAGTACTATTATTTTTCCATCTTATTGATGAAGAAACTATGGCATAAAGAGGCTTAATAACTTGCCCAGTGTCTCCTGGCTAGCAAGAGCTAGACTGGGGAACCCAAGCAATCAGGCTCAAGAATTCATGCATTGCTTTGCTCTGTTTGCTACCATGGATGGAACCGATGACTGAAAGAATGGCTCCCGAACCCCCAGCTGTTTACCTGAATCTGTTTCCAGATGATGCACCAAGTTTTCTGAGGGAAGCAGCAAGAGAAAGAAAGACCTGTGACTTATTGTTTCTTAGAGGCATCCACAAAGGCAGGGTGTCCTGGGTACCGTGTGAAGATGGACAGGAGGCTTAATTTCTACTATGTTCTATTACGAGAGAAGTGCCTGTCCTTAGGGAGCAGAGGAGACGCTCTGGGGCTCAGGCTTTGGGGAGGGAAGACGTCTTGAGCCAGGTTTCGAAGGTGGGGAAAGGTGGAGAGGGGTGGAAGGCAAGAGGGCAGCTAATGGAAGTGGGGAAAGCTGGGGCCCCTTCGCCTTTACCTGAGAACGTCCTCATCATCTCTGGGACGGTGAGTATTTTCCTGTGGAGATCACAAATCTTCCTGACAAGGTCAGGAGAAATGGCCTCTGGACTCACAAAAGTCTTTATCTCACACCTGCAGACAAGTTGGTAACAGGTCCAGATTCCAAAAATAAAGTTTGGGTGATACAGACCAAGTGAGGCTAAAATCAGGCTAAAGAATTATCTTGGTGTCTGTAAGTGAGGAATTAGGTTGAGTATCATTTCTTTACCTTTGCTGGAAATCTATAGTTTTAAAGCAAGAGGCATTTTAACTAGACCTAAAAGGAACTAATGATAACCACACTTCAAGAATTGGGGGTAGGCCCTTTAGAAGAATGGGTTTGTGAGGTTGGGAGGGGCAGAGATCACTACCTCTATTGGCCTCTAGAGGGAAATACAATACTATCCGAAAAACAGTCAAACTCTTTTTCCTAACCGGTGTGCTATTTATAAGGGGAAAGAAACTAGAAGTGAAGGGGAAAAAGATAAAAGAAAAAATATATTGCAATGAAAAAGTCCCTGATTCTGGTTCCTGCTCAGTCCTCCTTAGACACTGGCTGTGTGACCTCGAGCAAGCTTTTTGCTGTCTGGGTCTCAGCTTCCTCATCAGACTAGAAGACCTCCAGGCCCTTCTAGATCTAAAGCTCTAACACTCTTTCAAAAGTGTGTTTGGAGACACTTCCTGATTCATGGACACCCGGGTTTCACGCCCCTACACACGAACAGGCACAAAGCACATGACGAGCATTCCCTAGTGGTGTGTCCCTTCTCATCTCAGTGCAGACTGCTGATACTGACAGCAGAGAGGAGAGGAAAGGGACATGCATTGACAATACCTCCCAGCGCCTGGTGGCTGTCCTTTCATAGTGGCATTAGAAACTGCGGAAGGGAACAGGAGAAGTAGAGTGAGAAAGATGAATGAAGAACAGGCTGTTCTTCCCAGGCTCCACGCTTATCGTAGTCTCTAGAACACATTTCCACTTTGAATTACATTCTAAATGGCGTTAGATACTTAGTCAAGTACCAAGAATTTCAGATTAAATAGATGTTCTGGATCAGCCTACAAACATGGTAATTGCTTATAACCTCACTTCTAAGGGAAAAACTGTGTCCATAATACCAACAGTTTTTAACCAATCAGGTTAAAAATGAACCCTCGGTGAGTTTGGACCGTGTGCACGGGTGAATGAGGCAGTGTGTCCGTCCGTACTTTTGCTTTCCTGGGGGAGGGGAGGTGGGTGGCAGCGAGCGCCCCTCCCCCTTCAGTCTCCACTTGAGTGTGAGGGAGGCAGGACTGGCAAGGGGGCCCCACCTGCTCTGGTTGCCTCTGACATCCCACGAAAGAAGACAAGAACACGCATTTAGTCTCCGCCTGTCCTGTCAGCGATCCTGTACATCCTTTCCTCCTTGAAACACCAACTCAAAACTCGCCTCCTCCAGAGAGCTGTATCTGTTTAATTACCTACTCGTTAGAGTGTTCTTTTACATCGCGCTTTCTTACTAACCGGGACTCTGTGGTCAGCTCGGTTATGCTGATTTCTCTGTGTCAGCCTTTCCCTGGGGGTGGGTTCTGCCTCCAACCTTTAAGAGGTGGTGGGGAGCAGGGCCAGCCCTGAGTTACCAGCTGGACCCGATGCAGTAGCGATGACAACAACATGCACCATTTACTAAGTTCTTTCTGTGTACCAGGGACTGTGCTAAGCATTTTATATGGATTGTATCTTATAATTTTTACAAACATCCTATGAGGGAGGTGCTACTATTATCCCCATGTTTAGAGAAATTAAGAGAGTCACCTAAGTCACACAGTTGGAAGAGCTGACACTCAAATCCCAGACTGTCTGACCCCAAAGCCCTTAACATGACCCCAGTATATGGCTTGGACAAGTCTCTAGCCCCTCTGGGTCTGCATCTCCATAACCTCTCTAGGCCAGGTGACCAATCAGTCCCTCCTGTTAGAAATAATCTCCACTTCCCTCTCCCGCCTCTCTGCAGCCCAGAGCATGGCGCCTCCTTCCTCCCTATCTCATGAGATGGGAGTGCCTCTCACTGTACAAGCTCACTTGCTGGCTGCTGACACTTCTGCTCCAGCTCTCTGACCTGGGCTCCAAGCTGGGTGGCCTCCTCAGACACCTTTGTGATGTACTCGTCCCTCTCCTGCCAAATCTGCTGCTCTAGCTCCCTCAGCCTGGCCAGCAGGAGACGCCGCTGTTCCCTCAGGGCCTGCTGCAGCGTCTCAGAAGCTGCTTCTTGGTTTCAATGTGAGTCTGCAAGGGATAGAAGGGCAGACGTGGTTAGCAAGAGGCTCAGAGCTAGCTTCCAGGAGGGTCATCTATGCCCTTATTGTTGATTAAGAGGGATAGGGAGCAACTCGTCCTAAGACTCATCCCTCTAAATAATACTATGGAGAAGTAGGTAGTTCTGAAGGTGGACTTACCAGTGATGAGGGCTGTGCTATTTTCTTAGCTAGAGATTCTAATAATAATGCCATATTATCCTCTAAAGCCACGTTTAAGTTTTTAAAAATCTTCCATCTATCTTCCCCAAAACTATGACACCATCTTAGCCCTACCATACCTTCATAGAGTTGGGTGGGAATTACTGTAGTCATTTCTTAGAAAGCAACTGATGCAAAAAGAAGTTGTGACTAGAATCAACACAATGTAGTGGAGAGTGTGAGGTTGGTCTTAGCCATGGAGGTTGCCATCTACAGGGACACTGTGATGGGAGGTGAGGGATGCTCAGAGATTTTCCTGTCCCCACACTTTGTCTCCTTGATCAAGGCACCAGAGATTCCCATACTGCAGTTTCCTCCTTCATAACTTTGCAGCACGAAAAAAGAGGCGGGAGGGAGGCAGGTAAAGCCACACCATTGGCCCTGGGTCCCCAGGGGCAGCCTCGCAGTGAGGACTAGACTCGACACAGTAATATGCACCGTCGGGCCCCAGCTCCGCATCTGCAGGTGGTGTGTTTGGCAGACAGAATGGGCAGGAGGAGCAACGGACTAAGGTCTAGAGACCCAGGTTCTAGTCATTTCTTCACGAACTTGGGCTTTGCCATGTGGCTTGGGAGCATCACTTTCCTGGACTTCAGTTCTCCATTCTGCAAAACATGGCAGATAAGATGGATGTTGGATTAGAAGACGCCAGAACCCCCTCCGTGCTGACATTCTGAGATCCCAAATGCCTGTGTACAATGGCAGGAAGGTGACCGAGACCAGTTTGCTGGTTCTTTCCAGCCAGGCAGCTGGCCTCCCCCCAGTCTGTTAAGAACACCCCCAAAGGAGAAAGTGGCCAGTAGTGCGGCTTTCCCAAGAAGCACCTGGAACTTCTGCTCTTCTTGACACTTCATGTCCCCATTTCATCTCTCTCCACGCTCAGAGCTTCCAGCCAACTCCTGAGATGCTCCTGTGGGGAGGAGAAGGGCGGAAAGAGGTGGCTGCGTTACTGATCCAGCTCACGGATGTGAACTGCCCACCACATTCTGGGCGTGCCTTTGGGTGCCGAGGGGTTCGGAGGTAGAAGGGGCCCAGTCCCTTGTTCCCTAAAGAGATCACCCTCTCTGGCAGGAGTCAGTTACGAGTGATTAAAATATGGATAGAAAAATGTAATAGTCGTGGTGGATGCACAGTGAGATGGGAAGGACAGTTCCGCCGCAAGGGGTAAGGGAGGCAGGGAACATTTACAGTGGGCCTTGGAAGATAAATTTCCAGTTGGGTAGAGAGAGAGAGAAAAGTGCTTACTGCCCCTGAACTGTATACTTAAAAATAGTTAAAATGTTAAAAGAGAAAAGGTGGTGAGAGGTGGGGAGAGCATTCAGGGAGGAAGAAACTATGTGCAACAAGTATTAGAAGCAGGAACAAATAAGACAGTTCAGGAAGCAGCAGCTGCAGCTCAGTGTGGCTGGACACGTGGTGCCTTGAGGAGGGTGGCTGAGCGAGGAGCCCAGCTGCAAAGGGCCTTGAGTGCCTTGCTAAGGCGTTGGACTTTCTCTGGGCACTAGGGATCCACGGACGGATTTAGAGAAGGGGAAGGACATAATTGGCTTTGTGTTTTTGGTGATGTGCCTCCGGCAGATTGGAGGCAATTGGAAAGGGTCAGAATGGAGGCAGGGAGTGCGCTGGAGACTGCACAACGTGGGTGAGAGGGGAGGGCCTGGCTGTGGGCATAAGGCAGAGGTCAAGATTCTGAAGATGTTTCTGAGGAAACCACTTCTAGACCTGGTGACTGGATGACAAGAGAGAGATCTGAGAGGCAGGCAGGGACAGATAGTGTCCCCAGGACCAGATGGGAAATTCTCATAGAGCGGGACTACTGCCGCCACCCCCCTTCTCAGTAAGAAGAGCAGCACCTGCAGGTTGCCCTCCCCTGCTCCTCTCTTTCCTCTGAGCCCCAGAGATCAGGGTCTTGCCAATCCCATTTCCAGCCTGCACCCTGGGAGCAAAGCTCATCCTGCCCATGCCTGCAGGAGATCCTTCCCACTCCGCCCTGGGCTACTTTCCTTAGTGCGCGAAACCATGGCTACAGTCTTGGGCTCCATCACCGTGGGGTCTTCCGAGGATGGAGCTAAAGTTCTCCCTGAGACAACAAACACCCACCCATCCAAGTGGAGCTGTGTCCCTCTTCAGTCTGGGAGTGTCCCCGGTGTCCTTACAGCCTTGGGGTTCCCTGGCATGGAAGCCAGGAGCTTCATCCAGATCCCCATCCCATTCCCTCCACCCACGCCAGCACATTGTCCTGCCCTGAACAGGCCCAAGGTAAAGCCGCACTTCTTACCTGGTGGGGCTGAATGGCCTCCTCAAGGAACCCCACGGTGGGGGCCTAGGGGGAGGGACCCCCTAGCAGAACACACAGGAAGTAGATCTTCTCACCATGCTCCTTGCGGTGAGTCTCCCCCAGTGGGCCCAGGGCACAGGGGCCTCTGTCTGCTCCTCCCCCTGGCAGAGCGGGCAGAGCAGGACCCTGCCTGAGGGCTTGGCCCCCATCTGGGCGGGCGGCCGGAGGCAGAGCCGGCAGAAGGTGTGTCCACAGGTGGCGGTCACCACATCCTCCAGGAGCCCTGTGCAGGCAGGACAGGTGGCCCCTCGTGGACCACCTGCATGGATGGGGTTGAGGGCATCATGGTGTCTTCCCCAGCCTGTCCCCTCAGGCCACTGCCTCGGTCCCCATGAGTTCCCTTTCCCTGAAGTTGAGTGGCACTTAAATGAGTCATGGAGGGAAAGGACCAGGAGGCCAACAGAGAGGAAGGCAGGAATGTCAGTACAGGGAAGCCACCTGCTCCATCTCTTGTGCTCCTGAGAACCCTGGGCCACCACCCATCAGCTGAGTGGGTCCAAACTCCAGGGCATCTCAAATTACCTGGCATTTCCCAGTGGCAGCCAAGTAAGCTGGCTGTGCACTCCTTCTGGCTCCTTCTGTCCCTGGGGTGGGGAGCAGAGCGCACCACCAGGTCACGGGGAGGTGGGATTTCCAGGAATCCCTTGGCCACCGTGGGTGGGGAGAACCGGGGAGGAGACACTTCCTGTCAGATTGGGCAGTGGGAGCCACAAACTTCTGGCTTTGGGCTGTGCCCGAGCATCCCAGTCCAGGCTGGAGTGGGGGGGGTTGACTTCCGAGACCCCGGGGTGGGGGTGCTGTTGAGCTGCGCAGGTCTCCATGTGGCCACTGCTCACTTGGCCGCCTCTGCTCTCTGTGCCTGCCCCTCATCTGCCAGTGCTGGCCTTTCCTGTGCTCCTAGAGCCCCTGCCCGGCACCACAGTCCCCACTGGAGTTTGGGTAACAAGTGACTTTAATTTTATTTTTTACCATAGGTGGGAGAAGGCAAGAAACCATAATGCAAATGATTTATGTTGGTAAATGTTAGAAAACAATTAGTCAAAAAGAGAAACAGTGTCAACACCTTTTTCTAGGGTTTAGCGTTTTCATATTGCCATGTCCAATGCTAGTAACAACCCTCTGGCAGGTGTCATCGCCTTCGTGTCCATGTAAGGGAATGTCACAAGAAAGGTCACAGAGCTACAAAGCCTCACGACTGGGCACGATCACAGGCTCCTGGCTTCAAGCCCTGCGCCCTCCCGCTCGCCATGCCAGGACCGCGACCCAGCAGCTGCGACTGTTCATCCACTCGCCTGTGTCTGCGGACAGACCAGGTCTGGCCCCGCCCTCCCCTGTGTGCCCAGCCCAGCCCCTGGTGTTGCTCCCTTGTCACTCTGACCGCTCTGTGTGTCACCTCCCTTCCCACCCTGCCCTCACCTGCCCACTCGAGTGAGGCCCTTGGCTACACTGTCCAATGCAGGAGCCACCAGCCACGTGTGGTCGCTGAGAACTGGAGCGAGGCCAGTCTGACTGAAGCATGCTGTATGTGTGAAATACACACCAGATTTCGAAGACTGCGTAAATAAAAAGAGGTGTGAAATATTAGTAACTTTTTGTACACATCACACGTTGAAATGATAATATTTGGGAAACATAGGGCTAAATAAAAGACATTATTAAATTAATTTCACCTGTTTCTTTTTCCTCTTTATGGCTGCTAGGAAAGTTTAAATTGCGTATGTGGCTCACACTGCATTTCTGTTGGACAGCGCTGCTGGGAACACACAGAGCTGACTGCAAGTCACGGTCACTCACCTTCCTGCTTGTGTCCCTGCAGCAAGCTAGATCAGCTGGCCGAGCCTTGGCTTTCTCAGCTATGAAATGAGACCCTAATAGCACTGGTGTTGTGGAGCAGACAGGAGGAATACGTTAGATCAGACGGTTGAATCGTTTATGTCAGTGCAAGGCTTATAGTCATCATGAATACATGCTGGCTATTACCTAGTTTTATTTCTCCTCCCCCACGCAGGGAACATTCCAGCCTCTTTCGAAGCTGTGGCGGGACAGGCGGGGCATCACCAGTGAAGGTGGTGGTGCCGTGTGTACCAGGGCGCAAGGACCTTATCTGAGTCCCACACTGTCCTGCCCAGTGACGGGCAAGGCCTGGGCTGGCTGATATCTCCAATCTCCCTGGAGACAGCTGGCCATACTGCAGGGAGGCTGGGTGGCATCTCCACTCTGTGACCCGGTCTCCCTCCTGTCCCCAAAAGAACATCTCTTTCAACAGTGGATGGTGGAGCTATCACCACTTCCCCTCCACTGTGTCTCTGGATGGACAGAAAGGAACGGCGAGCCCCAGGTCATGGTCACCAGTCCAGGGAGTAAGGAGGTCATCTCTGGAATGCTGTGAGACCTGTTGCTGCCCCTCTCGTCCTGTTCTCCATGTCTGCTGTTGGCAGGGCAGCAGAGCCCTGGCCGCCAGAGGTGCGAGTGGCACCTTGTCTGTGCGTGCGGATGCCGGAGCCGGTGCCGGTGCATATCTAACAAGCGCCTGCGTCTGGCCCTGAGCACGTGCGGGCGTGCGAGTGTGTGGCGTGTGTCCGCACCGCTTTCCCAGCCCTTCCCCTTCCAGCAAGCCGAGAGGGCGCCCTTGAGGGGGCCATAGCAGCAGGATCATGGCCTGGGCCACCTCTGTGACCAGCCTGGCAGATGAGGTCAACTGCCCCGTCTGCCAAGGCACCCTGAGGGAGCCGGTCACCATCGACTGTGGCCACAACTTCTGCCGCAGCTGCCTCACCCGCTACTGCGAGATCCCAGGCCCAGACCTGGGGGAGCCTCCTACCTGCCCTCTCTGCAAGGACCCCTTCCGCCCGGGCAGCCTCCGGCCCAACTGGCAGCTGGCCAACGTGGTGGAGAACATCGAGAGGCTCCAGCTGGTGTCCGCGCTGGGCTCGGAAGAGGAGGGCATCTGCCAGGAGCACGGAGAGAAGATCTACTTCTTCTGTGAGGACGACGAGATGCAGCTGTGCGTGGAGTGCCGGGAGGCCGGGGCGCACAGGGCGCACACCCTGCGCCTCCTGCAGGATGCCGCGGCTCCCTACAGGGTAGGAGAGGGGCTGGGATCCCAGGGCAGGACTGGCCCAAGGAGCAGAGCTGAGCTGTGGGTTATTTAGGCCACCCTGAGGCCCAGTTCTTTCTCCTTACTGATGTGATTACCCCGGCACTAGCCTGAGGCACAGGACATCATGTGGTTATGTTTTTGGTGTGTTCTGTGATGGCTAAAGGACAATAGGAGCTCAGTAAATACTTGTTGAATGAATGAGTGACCAAAACATTAGTGTGTGTGTCTGTGCGCTAGATAGGTGTGTCTGAGGTTTGCATTTGAGGGAATGGTTGCACAGTGTGTGTGTGTGTGTGTGTGTGTGTGTGTGTGCATGCAGGGGCCCCAGCCTATGGTGAGTTGTGTAATTATTTCATTATCTACTGCAATGTAATAATAACAGAAATAAAGTGCACAAATAATGTAATGAGCTAGAATCACCCCGAAACCATACCCCTTCTCCCTGGTCCATGGAAAAATTGTCTTCCATGAAAACAGTCCCTGCTGCCAAAAAGGTTGGGGACCGCTGTTAATGTTTGCGTGTTTACAGGTGAGTGGGAGTCTGAGTGTTTATGTGTCTGAGTGTGTGACGTGTAACTGTTGGAGAGTTCATGTTTGTGAATAAATTAGTGTTTACATATATGCAGGTTGGTAAATATTAATATATGTGGCATGCCATTTTATCTGTCATTAAGTGAGTGCGTACTGGTTTTAGTTGTTTATGTATTGTGTTTTCGTACAGGTGGGCATCTGTGTGTGAGGATGTCTTAGTTCATTAGCATTTGATGTTGAGATTTCTATATGTATTTTTGAAAATACCTGTATGGACATTTATGTGTGTTACCTGATCCTGACCCTATTCTAGAAAAAAACAAATTTTAAACAATTAATGGATTAATTTTGCATTATCCAAGTTTCACCTCCCCTCTGGAATCCTACACAGATTATTGATTCTAGCAAAAAGGGAGGGTCATCATTTGCACATGTTCCCTTTGGAATGTGTCAGAAACTTGGAAGAATTTCAGTGAAGGGCATACCAAGCTCAGGACAGATCCCAGATGTTACTTAACAAGCAAAAAGGAGCAGGATACTACAAAGTCACAGCTGTAATGTCACATGATAAAGGGGAGAAGGCCTGATCAAAATTCTTGGAGCACACAGCAAGGGGACGAGACCCAAAGAGAGTGAGCTGTCAGGGAGGCGCAGGCTCAGGCCTTGTCAGCCCAGGGAGACACTCCTTTCTTGGGGCCACTTCACCCTGGAGGTGGGGGCTGGATGAGATGACACCCTTGAACAAATCATGTTTCCCGCTTAGGTGTTTTACATTCCTTCTCCCCAGGAGCAAATAGAAAAATGTCTCAAGTGTCTAAGAAAAGAGAGAGAGGAGATTCAAGAAATCCAGTCAAGGGAAAAGAAGAGAATACAAGTCCTGCTGGTAGGTCCTCACCCCTTCCCCAGGACCTGCCCCTTCCTCAGGGCCTGGTGTGTCCCTGAAACCAAGGCAACATGGCATGTAGGGCTTTGATGTCATTCTGAGTTGGAATCCTGACTCTGGCGCTATGTGAATTCGAGCTACTCTCTAACTTCGGTTTACTTATCTGTAAAACGGAGATTAAACATGTCACAACCTCATCGAATTGTGGTAAGGATTATGTGAGGTTGTGCCTGTAAAGTAACATAGGGCTGTGCATATAGTGCGCACATCACGAAAGAGAGCAGGTGGGGTGTCCCCAGCACCTCCCCTTCCCCTCCTCGGAGCCCTGCCGCTTTCAGAGCTGCAGCAGAGCCGACGACGCAGCGCTGTGCCCCGGCTCCAGGAACGGGCGGCGGGTGGGAAGGAAACCGCCGGCAGCTCCAAACTGCCTGGGGACGGAGGAAGTGTGTGTGGAGGGGTGTTCTGGTTCTACCACCAAGGTTTGGAGGGTGTAGATCTGGATCAGGAAGGAGATGGGGGTGAAGTAGGGAAAAGAAGAAAAATGAAGAGGAGGAGGAGGAACATGGAAACCTCCTCCTCGGCTCTCCTCCCACCCCTCAGACTCAGGTGTCCACCAGGAGACAACAGGTGATATCCGAGTTTGCACGTCTGACCCAGTTCCTGGAGGAACAGCAGAGCATCCTCTTAGCGCAACTGGAGAGCCTGGATGGGGACATCTTGAAGCAACAGGATGAGTTTGATTCCCTGGTCGCTGGGGAGATTTGCCGGTTTAGTGCTCTGGTCGAAGAGCTGGAGGAGAAGAAGGAAAGGCCGGCAGGGGAGCTCTTGACGGTGAGGCCTGACCCCGCGTCGCCTGTGCTCCCATGGCCACCGTGTCCCCTCACACACCTCTGCCATCCCCGGTGGGAGACGGCCTCCATTCCGGCCCATGCTTCCTCAAGAGTGCCCTGGTCACTCTGGTCTCTGGTCGCCACCCCCCCCCACACCTGTCCAGTAGGGAAGACACTTTCCTTAACTGCCTCACAGGCTTCGTGAGGATACAACAGAAATGGAATTTGAAGTAGCACTTTGAAAAGTACCAAGTACTTTGCAAACAAATGTCAGATGCTATTTCCAACTGCAAGCCATTCTCCCATCCAAGTACTAACCAGGCCCGACCCTGCTTAGCTTCTGAGATCAGAGGAGACCCGGCGCGTTCAGGGTGGTATGGCCGTAGACCAAACCATTCCCTGTAAACTAAATGTTACCGTCCACCAGTCAGGAAGTTTGTCCTGGTCTATTTCACTTCCTTGGGCTGGAGGAGAGATATTGGGGTCTTGACAAGGCATCAGAAGGCAGCATGATTTAGGGGGACGCCCGCAGGGCCGAGAAACAAGAGACCTCGGTATGGGACGTGCATTTGCCTCTGACAAGCAGGGGCAGGGCACTTCACCATCTGGGTCTGTGAAATATAGTCGTTGAGCTCTGCTCCGCCAGCCTAGTAAGCCCTAACGCTCTGTGACTCTATGGATCTAGTGTCCTCTTTCTGTCCAGGGCTGGGAATATGGTAGTTTGTTTTTTCTAGTCATAAGAAAAGTGGGAGGGAAACTGAATCCCTTCTCTCTCTCCCCCCTAGGATATCAGAAGCACTCTAATAAGGTAAGCAATGTGGTTTCTCTTTTCTCACATAAATACGCATACACGGACCACGCCTAGTTATTGCCGTATAAACGCATAACAGTCTCACATTAACAACCTCAAGTCACATGTAAATGTGCACACTTGCAGACGCATTCTCATGTACTCACCCACATGTAGCATTGCCAAAAGCGGGCTTGGGATCCAGCCAGGAGGAATTCTGTCTGTCCGCGGGAACAGGCACCTCCCTGCTCTGGTGGAGGAAGATGACCGGCTGAGTGTGGACACACCGTCAGAAAGATCATTCCCAGTCCCCACCATTTCTGTGCCTTTAGATGTGAAAGCAGAAAGTGCCGGAAACCAGCGGCTGTGTCCCCGGAGCTGGGCCAGAGGATTCGGGACCTCCCGAAGCAGGCCCTCCCGCTGCAGAGGGAGGTGAAGCTGTTTCTGGGTAAGAGGACCCCAGGCTTCCGCAGAGCATGGGACGGGGCGGGGGTGGACACGAAGCCTCCATACTCCACTGCCGGATGGTTTCGAGAGGCAAAGCACCCTTGTGGTGCCTTGATTTCCTTATTTGCAGATTTTTATAAAATCTGCCTATCAGGATATTGTGACAATGAAGAGAGATAATAAAAGTGAAGATTTCTGGAAAAAGAATTTGAACTGATTTGAAACATAATTGAACAAATCTGATCAGATGGCGTTAAGCAATATACAAGATGATGACTAACAACATCTGCCATTCTCAATGAGTTAAAAGCCCACGGTAACATCTGCGATGTGTGATAAGTTTTTGATGATGAACGTTGTCAATTAACAGCCAACGACAGTATTTATCTGTGCCCTGTGGTGGTGACTCATCCCTCCCTCCTTCGCTGTCCTTCTGTCGGTCCAGCTCTCCGAGTTCCTCTGCCCCTACGGGGGCTGTGCCCTCCTCCCTCCTCTGGAACAGGGAATGGTGGTAGGAGGGAGGGGAGGGTTTGAAATGAGAGTGGGGGATGGAATGCGGCTCTCTGCCAACACCCCCTCCTGTCACCTACTTCTAAATGGCCCACCTGCAAGAGTGTCACCCGAGCACTTTCCCCACAAGTCCACTTCCTGTAAGTCTTCTCAGTGGCCTGGCAGTGAAGGAAATTTTACTTAACCAAAGGCTCACCTTTGACTGTCCCTGCAATGATTTCCAAGCAGAACAAGAAATAAGTGAACCCATTTATTACTTTGTCAAGCAGATGTTCCTTGAGCATTTACTATGTCCTGGGTTCTGTGGCTACAGAGGCGAGTGAGGCAGACATGGCCCTGCAGGCTCAGGGCTCGGGCAGCATCAGCACCCCGGGACTTGTTAGAAACGCAGGTGTCAGCCCCACCCCAGAGCACCTGACTCTGAAACAGGTGTGTCTTAGCAAGTGCTCTGGGTAGTGCTGAGGCAAACTTCAGGTTGGAACCACTGTTCTAGAGGGTTCTGGCTTCCACACTTCTCTGTTCCTCCCTCCTCTGGGCCTCAGTGTCCTCAGCGCTAAGTGTCCTGTGGTTTTGTGAGACTAATGAAATCTCATCCTGTTTTGTTTCCTCTTTCCAGAAAAACTCTGCTTTGAGCTGGACTATGAGCCAGGTGAGCAACCTACACCAGGGTGGAGGAGGCGAAGAGTCCCCGAGAAAGACAGCAATTTGGGGTCACAATAGTCATATGTGCACACACATGCATGTACACATCATGCGTGTGTACACACACATGTGTGTGTGTCAGATATACGTGTGTGTGTGTATCCGACACTTCCCTTGCGAGGCTCTCAGGAGAACCGTGACCAAGGCACAGGCACGCACACCGCACGTGCGGTACGAAGCGTGCAGCCTCATCTATGCGTGTTGGGTGGACAGAACGACCAAATCAGGATGGGATAAGGCCCATCGGGGAGCCTTCCGCATAAGGGGCACTTCGATCTGGGTTTAGAATCCTGTAGAATCCTATCCTTAGAACCGCCAGGAATGCCTGCCTCCTCTCAGATGTCATTTCACAGATGACAGAAGGAGGGCGGCCTGTGGGCGGGAAGGAAGGAGCAGAGTGGACCCTTTGAGGCCGTTGTCCCCAGTGATTCAGCCAAAGACCCCGGGAGTCATGGAGGTGTTGGAAGGGGCTCGCTAACCCATTGCTGTTTCTAAATTTATGAGGTTTTCTCAATTTATGAATGCTAAAAGTCACAATATGCAGGGGTCTGCAGAAGTTTTTGGTGCTGAAAAGTGGTCCTCAGACTCTGAAGGTCTTAGAGTTACTAAGGCAGAGTGAACAGTCTGAGAGTGAGCTGGAGACCCCGTGGAGAGGGACCAGAAATCTGGACAGGACATGTCTCCGCCTTCTGAGACAGAGACGGGGAGGGGCAGGCGTGGTGTAGCAGCAGGAGGGGGTCCGGGCACAGGCAGCTTTGGAAGCCAGCCAGTTTGTGGTGAGGCAACAGCTTTCCTCGGGACGGCACAGAGCCAAATGAGAGCTGCTGCCTCCTCTGAGGCAGGTTCCTCCGCCGCACCATGTGCATGAATCACCGGGCATCTGGTCTAGATGCACATTCTCAGAGGCCGTATTCCTAACCAGTTCCCAGGTGGTGCCATGCCACGGGTCAACGTAGGTGCTGTACACGTTGTTGGTATTAATAATAATAGTGCTAACAGGTGGGTGCCGGGGGAGTTTCTGGACTTCCTTGAAGGTAATAGCATGTCTGCTGACATCTGTGTCCCTTTGGTTATCCCCACAGCTCACATCTCCCTAGACCCCCAGACTTCCCACCCCAAGCTCCTCTTGTCCGAGGACCACCAGCGTGCCCAGTTCTCCTACAAGTGGCAGAACTCGCCAGGCAGCCCCCAGCGTTTTGACCGGGCCACCTGTGTCCTGGCCCACGATGGCTTCTCGGGGGGCAGACACACGTGGGTGGTGAGTGTAGAGCTGGCCCACGGGGGCAGCTGCACCGTGGGAGTGGTGAGCGAGGATGTGCCGCGGAAGGGCGAGCTGCGGCTGCGGCCAGAGGAGGGCGTGTGGGCAGTGAGGCTGGCCTGGGGCTTCGTCTCGGCTCTGGACGCCTTCCCTATACGGCTGGCACTGGAGGAACCGCCCCAGCAGGTGCGGGTGTCTCTCGACTATGAGGTGGGCTGGGTGACCTTCGCCAATGCTGTCACCCACGAGCCCATCTACACCTTCACCGCCTCCTTCACTCGGAAGGTCTTTCCCTTCTTTGGGCTCTGGGGCCGGAGGTCCGGTTTCTCCCTTGGCTCCTGAGAGGGTGCAGTTACCCTCCTCTCAGGACAGAACGCAGATCAGGTACCTCGCGGACTTGGTCCCTGGCTGCGACACCTGGAAGAGTTGGAATGGAAATGACTGCTTTAGACGACGGGATGGAGCCGGTTGGTGAGGGTCAAGGGGGT
>RJWJ010030889.1:0-19560 GCA_004363605.1 Indri indri | reverse complement strand
CAGGGCACTTAGGACAAAGAGAGCAGACAATATGACACACCCCAAAGGTGTCCTTGCCCAGTGACTACTAGCCAGTGGCCCAGGAGGTCCTATGCCTGTAGGGTGAGCTCTTACCAGGTATGACTTTCTCTGAAAGTCTTTGCTTCCCTCCCCAGCCCCCAGTTGGTCTGGAATCTTAATTCCAAGGTCCCGTGCATTTTTCCACAGCGCCTGGTCCCCGTGTCCTCAGAGGGCCCACTCCCGGCGTCCCCTGCAGCTCGGTAGCTTGAGCAAGGCTGGGTTGTGGGTATTACTGAAAGTAGGGCCTTGGGACTGCCACACCAGGACTTCCAGCAGGAGCCTTGAGAACCCCAGGAACCACCAGTACGTCTGTCTCCAGGCTGTCTTCCCACTCCTTCCGGGAAGTGAAACTTACTGTTAGGAGAAAAGATTGACGTTTGAGAAAACAAAATTTTGGTGAGCCTTCTCTCAGTGGCCTCGTTGCTGCCTCAAATTCATTTTCATTTTGACTTAGGGAATAAACAAATAAGCAAAATGCCGTTGGTATCCTGGCTGTACATATGGAAACGGAAAAGGTAGAGAGACGACGTGGGTTTGATCACAGTGGCGGAGCATGATTTCAGCTGCATATACCTTTACAACTGGTGTTTTCTCTACGTTTTCATTGAAAGCCATCCTGACTTAAATAACCTAATTCCCAATAGTACATTTGGCATCGGCACCATTTCCAGCCGGTTTAAAACAAAATGGCAAACCTTAAAGAAGTATTTGAAGAATTTTAATTTTATTCCTACTAAGGAAAATTATCAAATGCGGCAGGCAGCTTCCTGGGCTAATGGGACTGTATACACTGGATAGCATAAATGAAGTTTTTGTTTCTTTTTGTCTTTTTGTAGAGGGAACTTTGGGTAAAATAATGAAATGGTTTTAACTCACGGATTTGGAAATGTATTCATGTTTGTTCAGTGAATGACTTCCTGTGCTGAAGGATTGCATTAATAAATATTCTATCAGCAAATGGGATTTCAAAAAGGAACCTCTGAAAATTTGATTTTGAATTGCCCATGGAATGTGCTGAAATCTTGTGCTGCCCTTCCTTCTTCATTTGATTGCTTTAGAAAGTCCTTAGAATGCTGTCTACCAAGAGGCTTACCTGCCTTCGACAATATTGGGGTGGCCCAACCCCAGGTACGCAGTATTTTTGAAGAATGTCTAGTGTTCTTAAATATGTATTGTGTGCGTGTGAGCGAGAGAGAGAGACAGAGAGAGAGAGAGAAAGCATATTTGAATATTGGTACTAAATCATACCCTATAGAGAAGATTCCATTTTCTTTGAAAATTCCACATAAGAATTTTTGTACTTACATGTGAGGATAATTGTGAAATTATAGAGGATTGGCAAAGCTGATTTAGAATTTGAAGGGCTTAGAGTTCAGTTTCAGAGCTTTTCTGCCTCTCTTTTCCTTTAATGTTTGTGCAGAGACTAAAGTAATTGACTTGTAGATCTTCATCCAGAGAGTCAGTCCAATTCAGTTCAAAAATGTTTATTGCCATTCCATTCTGAACAAACAGGATGTGATTCCTACCTTAAAGGAATTTACAGTCTAGCGGGGGATCGAGACATATGTGGACGCATTTATTACAATTCAGAGTGGTAAATGCAATGGGAAGAGTAGGGGTGAGGTGCAGGAGCCTGGCAGAAAGAGTGGGAGGGAGCACAGGAGGGGAGGTGATTAAAGGCAGAGGCCTGGGGCTGCAGCGGGCGTCACAGAATTCTCCCTGCCCTGGGTGGTCAGTTCAGCACCCCCGACTGGAACGGGGTAGTGCCGTGGCCTTGGCATCCCAGAGCATGGGGACGTTATTTGTTTGCTTTCTCTGTTGTATGTTAGAGAAATCTCCCACCCTATTCGTTAGGTACTAAGTTACAAAAACAAAGTACAAGCCTTGGAGGAGTGGGAGGAGGGCTCCAGTAGGAGATGGAAGTTGGAAGACATGTGGCACTCCCAGGTGTCCCTCTGTGACCCATCACGGACAGATGTCACTCATCAGTAGTGGCACTCTTTACTGTTGATCTCTGTCAGGATGGTGAACCAGGCAGTTTCTACCACTTGGTGAGGTTGATGGGAGGAGGATGCCTATTGGTTATTACCAGAGGTCCTTTTTCTGGAAACTGAGCAGGGATGCGGGGGCTCCTTGGATTTGTTGATCCGGGGACAATAAAGGTGCCTCAGGACCAGAGCCTGTCCTTGTCGGAGAGTCCACGGGCAGAGGGCTTGGCTGTCCTGGGAGTGCATTGGCAGCGGCAATGCTGAGAGGCTGCCTGAGAAGATCTCAGGCAAAGGCACAGTCACCAGGTCTTTTGTGATGCTCAGTGGAAATGATGGAGGTAGGAGATTTTTGGACAGTTGGAAATGCCCTTCAGATGGAAGGTATTTACCATCTTTCTTTTCTCTGTGTCCTGACGCTGTGTCCTCGTTTCCATCTTCCTCCTGGGAGCCGAGAAAGGGGCAGGCTGTGCTCTGATGCTGCAGCTCCCACTGCCCCCGGCTTCCGGGGGGGGCCCGGCAAAGTGGAGCTCCCTTTCATGTCAGCGACAGAGGAGGGAAAATAACAACAAAGTTTTCCTGGCTTTAGAAGTGAACTGCAGGGAAGACGCAGCAGAGAAAGCTCCTCATGGAGACTAAATGAATCAGGGAAGTGTCTATTTTAGGAATCTTTACTTTTTTTTTTTTTTTTTTTTTTTGAGACGGAGTCTGGCTCTGTTGCCCTGGCTAGAGTGCCATGGCATCAGCCTAGCTCACAGCAACCTCCAACTCCTGGGCTAAAGCAATCCTCCTGCCTCAGCCTCCCAAGTAGCTGGGACTACAGGCATGCGCCACCATGCCCGGCGAATTTTTTCTCTCTATATATTTTTTCAGTTGTCTAGATAATTTCTTTCTATTTTTAGTAGAGACAGGGTCTCGCTCTTGTTCAGGCTGGTCTCGAACTCCTGACCTTGAACGATCCACCCACCTCGGTCTCCCAGAGTGCTAGGATTACAGGCTACTCTTGATTAATCACAGGCATGGAAAGACAAAAAAGGAAAAAAACCAACCAAGAACAACAATAATAATCACAGTTCTCATTTAGAGGTGCTGGTTTTCCCCTTCTGTTCCATGTTATGTATTTTCCATTTTCTCACCATTCTGATCACTGAATCTTTTATATTTTAGCAAGGAAATGTTGGCAATGGTGAGTTCCTATCATGCTGTCTGCACCCTAAGCACCTAACCACCACAAAAGAATTCGGCAGGTGTCAGTGAAACAGGAATAAGTGCTTAACTTCTTTCTATGTCAGTGGTGGTTGGGATACACCAAAGTGAAGGCGGCTAACAGTTCCAAGGCAACCTGGTGGCTGTATAGCAGTAAACCTGTAAAACTGGTTCCTTCTTTGAACATGCTTTCTGTAACACTTAAAAAAATACCTGCTGTTTGCAAAACACTTCAAAGACTGGAAAAGAATGTCTCCAGTACCTCAATAAAAACTGGGAGAAAAGTGTTGAGTACAAACGCCTTTGAACTCAGAAACTCAAGACTTTTTTATATTTTACTTTTGTCTGATTGTAAAAAATAAGCATGCTCATTGGAGAAAATTTTTAAAACACTAAAAGTGTAAAGGAAAAAAGTAGAAATTTTATCATTGAGATATATCATAACATTAGTACCTTGGTTGTCATAAAAAATTCTTTAAAACATGTTTTTTAAGTGCTGCGCAATGTTTTGCCATTCCTGTGAGATTAACATGTAATAATGTCCCCATTTTTCTATATTAGCATTGTTTTCAATTTGATATTATAAATAGTGTTCTGATGACAATCCTTGTGCCAAAAATGGTGCCTCCATTTTTGTCCGTGTCATCCTAGAAGCAAAATACCGGCCAAAGGATTACGGATAGTTTCAAGATGTCAAAAATCCTCTGGGTATAAAGTCCATCCATATAATGTGGCAAATAAGTTATAGTACATTTCACCAAGGAAATGCGATTGACCTTCATACTTTCATTCATTCATTCATTCATTCATGCAGGAAACATTTATTGAGCTCCTGCTGTATGCTTTCATGTTCTTGCCAGAGGAGAGTCCGTGATGCACTTGAGAAACTGGGTTTGGCTAAAGGAAGAAGACAATCAAGAAACACATCAAAGAACCAGATATTTTCAGGGAGTGTTTGGTGAAGAGCTCAGTGAGCCTAGGAGATGTCATTGAGCATGACTGGTAGGGAGGGGATTTAGAGCTTCTGTAGATTGTAGAACCAGAGAGGCCTCTCTGAGCAGACTCATAGGCCAGAACTGAACCACAAGGAGACACCTTAGGAAGAGCTGCCCAGGAAAAGGAGCAGCAGCAGGCGCAGAGGCCAGGCAGGGGGCCTCTGTGCCAGGGCGAGGAGGTAGAAACAGCTGCAGAGGTAACAAGGTTAAGGAAGCAAAAATATGAGTGCAGATGTTGACGTTGAAGAGTCTGGAAGCAGGATGTACTCCATCAAGTGAAGACAAAGCTGCATAGCTTTTGGACAGGACACACACCCTGAGAAGGAGAATGTTCTGTGCCCAATCAGACCAATAAACTGGGAGAGGTTCCAAGCACCTTTGTGGATGAGCAACTGAGTCAGAAAGATTGCAGCACAATTGTGTTCAAAAGTCTGATTAGAGAAGGAGTGGGGGAGATGAATTCCTCATACATCTGTAGCAAGAAAGGGAAAACAACCCAAGTGTCAAACTAGAAAAATGATACAATAAATTATGATAGATCTGTAGTATAAAATATTATGTCACCATTTAAAATCATGGTTGTGAAGAATTTTAATGACATAAGAAAACGTAAATGATACCATGTTAAATTTTTAAAAATCTATAACTATGTATAGTAGCACAGTTATATATATTAATATTTTTTTCGAAAAATGTTCTGGAATAGAGTGGTTCAAAATATTAACTGGAAGTCTTTGGGTGGTAGGATATGGTTATGTTTAATTTTTATCTTTATACTTTTTGCATCTTCCTAATTTTTAATGAGACATGCATTACATCTCTAATCTGAAAAATTAAATATGTAGACTCTTTTTTGAATGCCAGAATTAAGATGAAATTCATGGCACAGTTACTCAATTATAGAACAAGGAGCTGCAGTTAGAATAGGGGCATCCCTTAGAAAATCGTTGAAAGGAACCTTGTAACAAAGCAAGTGCCCCACAAGGAGTGAGAGACTATCAAATGCCTTGTTAGAGGCCTGGGAAAAATACTTACAAAGAAGCAAGAGATGTGGCACCCAGAGGGAAAAAAGTAAACTACTGTCTTGACAAAAAGGCATTAGACAATGTCCTTGAGGAAGCTGACATGCTGTGGCATCACAGTCCCCAAAAATGATAAGAGAAAGGAGGGGAAAAAGGAGGCATCTTCATTGTTGTGCATCTCAGGACACACATAGAGGAGAAACAGAGGACATTGTGCTCTGTCCTGGGTTGCCAGGTGTGACTTGGGCCATTTCACCACAAGAAAGACAATCAGAGAACATGCAGGTGACATTAGTGTGTGTCAGATCATGAAATGATAAAATGGCAGCACTGACGGAAGTGGGCCACTTAGTCCAGATTGGGTTGAAAAATAAGTGTGTTTGTCAGGCAGGTCTCTGGATTCCAAAGAGCCAAAACCATCACATCTAGTTTTGCTCGTTGCCATAGCCCTAGCACCAAGCACATGGCCTGGCATGTAACAGCTGCCCAGTAAATCCTGAAAATAAATGAATGAAGAATCCAATGAACCAAGAATTTAAGAGGTATTGCAAGTGGTGACACTAGAAAGAAACTTCTGCATTTATAAATTCACTCCCTGTTTCAACGACTATTTATTGAACATCTTCCTGTGCAAGCCACCGTCTTTAAAACAGAAACTGGCCCACAACACGTTTGACTAGCTCAGTGAGCCTGCACTGGGAAAGATGGGTAGGAGATGTTGCTGGAAACATCCCTGGCCTTTTGAGATGGAGTCTGGGGAGAAGCCACAGGGTCCTTCCCTGCATTCCTTGGTGCCTCAGAATGGCCATGCATTTACTGATTTGGTCCCACAGTCTCTGTTATTCCAGGACAGTGGACATGTTCCCCTCTGCTGTTTAGGGCACAGATGGCCAATTTTCTGGCTGTTGTGGAGGAAGCCTGTTTGGCCCCCAGGTCATCACATGTGCATGACATGACCCCCAAGCTCATTCTCACATCAGGGTGCTCTCACATCACCCCTCTCCCTTAGGTGGTGAATCTCTCCCCGTGTTCCCAAATAGGGCCCACCCTGGGCCTGGAAATGGTCTTTCTTCAAATTCCTGCTTCAAAAGAGAGTGTGGGATTTTTGTTTTTAGGGGACAATGACTCTGTACATAGACCACTTTATTTTTCTAGTACAAGTGTTCAGAACTCTATGGTGTCCTGGTAGTTCACAGGATGATAAAGTTAATATTTGGGAAATGTCAACATAAATTTGGATTTTGCCTTGGACTTCGCCAAGCAGATTGATGATTCTTCCTTCTGATTCTAGGATCTGGATCTTTTAAGTGCATCCAGCAACACACTATAGCATTGAGCATGGGGACACTTCCAAAATAGATGAGTTTTGTTTCCTACATATTTAGTGAACTTCCTTTGTGTTCATCTCAGGACCTGTCAGGGTATCAGAAATTTACAGTGTGAGCTAAAGAAAGGCACCATGACAATCCCCACCCCAGCTTGTACGTGTTCCTCACAGTATTTTTAACCATGCATACGCACAAGGTCAGGTCATGTCATCTCCTTCTGCAACAAGCTCAAGAAACTTTGAAGCTATGAAACTACATTATTGAGTATAGCACTAGGCAAACTTCAAATTCTAGTAACTTTAGGAATGTAGTGCCTTTGGCCTGTGAATTTATGTCATGCTATTTTGTTCAAATCCATCCAACATAACTTTGTTTCAAGCCTAATAAAATTAAGTCCTCATGAAATTATTCAGGCAGAGGGAATGACCCAGACGAAGAAAAATGGGCGGTTGGGGAGGCCAGACAGAGCCGTGAATGCATGGAGAGAACCTTCCCACGGGACAGGGATGGGAAGGTAATGAAGAAGATTGTGAGGGCTCCAGTTCCCTCATGGTGAAATGTGGAACTGAAGAAGAGGAGGAGGAGGAGGAGAAGGAGGAGGAGGAGGAGAGAAAGGAGAAGCACCACCAAGGCAGCAGCACGTCCTGATAAAATTCTTTCACGGTCTCTCACGGCACAGTATAGGATGTCACTTTGACTTAGTATCTTGCAAGAAAAGAGGAAATGGGCTGTTTGCTCACAGCCTGAATCCCCTGTATTTCTGCATATCTGGAGTAACAGCCGAACAGCTTGCAAATCACTACCTGGTTGGCTTTCAGACACTAAACTCCCAGTAGCTGGCCAGCTGACATTATTTCGGAGGCTTCCTTCTCTTTCACATATCTCTGTCCAACATATTGCAGTGTTTTCAGGATAAATAGAAATGGGGAAGAACATCCTAACTTGATGCTTGCTATCAAAATGAGCCATCTTGGTCTGAATGCTGTAATTAGGGAGCTCCTCTGGTGCCCAAGTGGGACAGTCCCATGGTCTGTTAGCTCCTGAATTCATGTTCAGCCCTTTGCCTTTTGGACACGTACTTAGTCATTGAGAAAGGCCAAACCTAGACAGCTAAAGCTGGGACTAGAATTCTCCCAGAATTGGCCTGGATCTGTAGGTAGTAATATTTTGATAAATCAGGCCCTGAAAACAGGAAGACAGTGGAAAAATGAGAATGTGGGTCATTACATGGCTTGTGATGCTTCATGGAGTATCTTGGGCAAAACCAAGAGGCCGTGAATATTTGTCGTATAAATAAATAAATGGTACCAGACATTGGGATCCCTGGTCTCTATGACAGTGGAAAAGGGCAGAGGAACCAGAGAAAATACCGAAGGGTTAGAAAAATTTCCCAACTTCTCTTCAGGAAGAGGCTTACTGAGTTTCAGGTGGGCCCTTTGAGCTGCCCAGTGGTGCACCCGGTTCTTTAAAGGAGTCCAATGGGAGCACGACTCACATTGCACATTCCAGCTGCACCAGTTGCCTCCTCTGGTTGCTTGTTTTGGTTTCTATCAAGATCAAACACACAGTAATCACCTTTTACCTAGCCCTCAACCCTACTTTTGCAGCACAAACTGATGATTATATTTTGATTTGCAGCTTCCTGTTCTGAAGCAAGTAAACAGAAGGAAAAACAAACGTCTCTGTGACATTCTATGCTAGCTCCTAGTTCCTAGGACAGGAATATTTTAGTAAAGTTCTGTGCTGAAATTGCTTAATGTAAATGCATTGAAAGAAAACATGATGGAAGCAATCAATAGGTTTGACTTCATAACATTTTAAAATTTCAATCCATAATGCTGTTTCTCATGAACAAAATTAACGGGCAAGCGTCAAGCTGGGGAATGTTTGAAACGAATATATTGGAACAAAAAGGTTAATATTCCTAATATATAAAGAATTCATACAAATCGATAAGTAAAACATTAAGACCCAAAATAGAAACCCAGGTAAAGGACAAACAAATCTCTAAAGAGGAAATGCAAATGGCAAATCAACATATGATAAAATGTCCAGCCTCGTTGGTTTTGAACAAAAATGCAAATTGAAATAGCAAGGGGACATCATTTTCCTTATCAAATTAACAAAGATTCTAAAAGGATGGTCCACAAAGGGTGCAGCGAGATAGAATGTCATGTGCTACACAGGAGGAGCACAAGACTTTCTGGAACATAACCTGCACCAAGACCTTTAAAGAAGTCCCTTTGACCCAGGCATTCAGCTTATAGAAATGTATCTTGAGGAGGTCATCAGAAATGTGGGATCTCATTTATATACAAAGATGTTCATAACAGACATTTGGTTTATTTAAATACTAATTATAATGGAGCGAAAGTATGTCAAATTATGAAAATGGCTCAATAAATGTGGCTCATCCATTCTGTGCAATAGAGCCATTAAATGTTTCATGGCATGGAAAACCTCTTAAGATATAACGTTAATGGAAAAAAATAGGAAAATATCACTATATGTGATTTTATCTATATTTTTAAAACTGGAAAGAGACTGGAAGAAACTATTTTAAATCCTCATGTCAGTGATCTCAGGGCAATGAGATTACTGGCAACTATTATTTTCTTTTTAAACATTTCCCTCAGGTTTTCCAGAAAGGGTGTGTTTTTCTTTTAAAATAGAAAAAGAATAGGGATCCCTCATAGATGCCCTCAGTCAAGATCATGAACTTTGTGGTTTATTGACATCTTACAGCATGAACTCAATCTGTGGACCAATAACCCTTAAATTACATAACACATCATATCATGTTTCCCTTTCTGCATTGGTTGCCAAAAAGCTAACACCAAATATATTGCTCAACTAAAACAATCATCTTGACTTTGCATTAAGTTTTTTCACTCTCTTTATATCACTTTGTATTTTTTATACCTTATATTATGTATCTTTAATTAGAAATGATTTCAAATTCTTTTTATTTTGAAAGTAGTTAGTTATTCCATTATAATACCTACAAATGTATATACGAAGTTTTAGAGTCAGTAGAAAGCATTGAATGTACTTAGTTTTGATGTGTTATTCAGCAGTAGGGGTCTGTGGGAAGTGGTGTAAGAATCCTAGTGGTGTTGGGAATGTGCACACTTGTGTGTACACATATATGTGTGTGCACACATGCATGTGCACAAACACTTCCATCTGCACACACTGCTAGTTCTTCGCTGTTCATTGTAGAATATAAACCTCAGGGTTGCATTCTTTCATGCCTGACATGTTATTTCAGAACTGAGTAGACTCATGTACCTCGATTGTGCAGTTCATGGTGTGGCCTGAATGACAGAAGCCACCTAACAAAGAATTCTGTCTCTGTTTATATAGAGAGGCAAAATTGTATTACAGACCCTTAAGTCGAGTCCCATGCATGTCTATAAAACAGTTGAGGTGGAAACAAATCCTTCAGCCATACCATTGATTTTTCCTAAAGAAAACCTATATAGGTATTCTAAGTTCCACTTTTAAAAAAACAGCTTGGATAAAACAACCTTTCATAACTAACTCTGGGTTCACCAAGATATATACCTTAACTGTGTACAAGTTTTTGTGTATCGTTTGTACTTTGGTAAAGCTTAAAAAACAGAACAAAACCCGCCTAACTCTGGGACCCTGTTCAGGGACTTCTGATTTCTCTGGGGATGAGGTGTTAAAAATCTGCATACATTTCAGAGACTTTTCCCCATCAAGTTAATTTTCCCACTGTATTCCAATTCTAGGAGGAGAAACCTAAGGTATACAATGAGCCTTATTAGGTCTTATGATTTAATGCATCCAAATAATGTCTTAAATTAAAAGGAAAACCCACCAAGGCTTTCTTGCATTTGGGTGTTTTGCACCTTTCTTTCTGGATGTGAAAGGTGGTAGTTATATCATGGTAGTTGACCAAGGGTTGGGCGGTTCAGACAGGCCTCGCTTTGAATTATGTCTCTCCCACTTGTTAGCTCTGTGAGTTTTTCAGTGACATTTAACTCCTCTGAGCCTCACTTTCCTCATTTGTAAATATTCACAACAGTGATAGCTGATGTATTACATCTTTTTGCAGAGGACTGGGCTGGGTGCTTTATAGGTATTTGCTCATTTTATTCTTCACCGCCTCCCTGAGGTGTGTGTTCCATGGACTCCCATGGCAAACGGGGAAACCGAGGCACCAAAAAAATGCCACAACAACAACAAAGACAACAAAATCGTTTGCTAAAGTTCACCCAACCTGTAAATGGCAGAGCCAGATTCCAACTTAGGAAACCTGGCCCTGGAACCTGTGTTCTTAACCACCCCACCCTGGCCGGTAACATTTCCATCAAAGGATTACTCTAAGGATTAAGTGAAATGGTGCAGGGAAAGTGACTGATACCCGCTTCGCCCTCAACTCCAGATAGTAACATCAGGGGAAGTCATCCTTAGGGCAGAAAATGTGGTACCACCCCTTCTGTGACTTGAATAACATTCCAAGAGAAGTGTTTGAATGTGAGAAAGAAACACCAATGTGGAAGGAACTCAGGGAGGGAGACTGTGGCGCTGAGGACAGAGCACTCCCTGAGAGTGGAGAACCTGGTGCATGGCTCAGCCACGACCACCGCGCTGGTCCCTGGGCAAGTTCTATAACTTCTCTGGACGTTATGCTCTTGTCTGTAAAATGACAGGACACAGTGGGCTCATGGTTACTGAGGTCCATCTCTCTCCAACTGAGATCCCGGCAACTAGAGTGGCTGAGGCTGGACTAGAATGGCGTCTCCTTGATCCCCCAGTCTGCTGAGATTCTGCCTTGGAACCCCTGCCACTTGGTTTGAGCCTTTCTTAAGACCTCCATAGGATCCCATTGCAGGTTCTCATTATTCAGGAACTCATCTTACATACTTGAGCTTCCTGAGTTCTCAAGGCTACAGGGGATTATGTGCAGGAAGATAACACTCCAGCCCTGTAGGATTTTTATTTTGTTCTTCACAAGCTAACGAATATCCCTTCAATAAACCGTCTTCCTGCTTAACTCAGGCAGAGGGGCTTCTTTCTCTTATAGTGAAGCCCTTTGACTGATAAGAGCCCCTCTTCCTCACAGATGAACCGTTGTCAGGAGAGTGGACTTCCTGAAGGACACTTGCTATCCCACTGACACCTAATTAGTGCCCTTTGCGTGGTGCCATGCCGCCTCCCTGATCCTCCTTGGTAAGAAGAAATTGGTTGTATAAGAGAAATTCAGGGAAAAGATGGAATTTTAGCAGTTCACTAATGAGAGCCTATAACTTAAATAGGAGAGTAGAGCAGGAATGTTAGGTTCGGAACCAAGAATTTTTACTCATTCCCTTGCTTGGTCATTTCATTAAGATTAAGCATCTACCACTTCCTAGGCTCTGTGCTAAATACTTGAGATATGGACACAACGAGTCTTTCAAGAAGCTTCCAGTCTGTGGGGGAGACATACAGATACAATGAAATGCTATAAGTGCTATAGTAAAGCTCACACAAGGTACTTGTGGGAGCCTGGGGGTGGGGTGCTGTTTACCCAAAACTCGCAAGAGTAATCTTGGAGGACTTCTTGGAGCAGGTGGCACCTAGGTTTAATCTAAAACTCAGATAAATAAGAGTTACAGAAACAAAGCAAAACAGAAAATAGAAAATGAGATGGTATTATCAAATCCCGAATTAGATAAATAAAGGGAGATGTGAAAGACAACGTAGTCAGGAAGGGCAGTGTATACAAAGGTCCACAGCAGTATAAAATGTTAAGTGTTTGGGGAACTGCAAGTAATTCTGTATGCATTAGGCTAGAGAGATAGGTGGGAAAAAAAAACAGACCCATGAAGGATCTTAAATATTAACAAACTGAATTTTGTCATGAAAACAGCAAGGAATGGCCAAAAAGAAGTAACATGATCAGATCTGAATTTTATAAGGAGTTCCTCTGGCAGTAGTATAGGAAATAGATTGGAGACAACTTTTGGTTAAATATGGCACATTATGTATGTATTTATCTGTGTTTCCTTACAAAACCCATGGACATGGTAATAACATAAATAAAAAGGCATCGATCCACAAATACAAAGAGACTGGAAGAGTACTCAGCAGATGAGAGGTGTCAGCTCAGTTTTGTGAGACGTCAAGTGGATGGAAGGGTGATACCTGACCAGTGAACCAGCAACAGTGGGATCCCTGCCCCTGCAGGATGAGAAGGCAAGAAACCAAAGTGAAAAAGCAGGACAGAAAGGAACTTGAAGGAAACAGTGATGCCGTGGAGCACACAGGAAACATCAAGACAATGATAGGCACTAGCCTTGGGTCTGAGAGAAGTTATTGTACCCATGGAACAAGAATAGCATGCTATAAAAAAGGAACATGCAGAGAACACAGTAGAGCTCTTAAAAATAAAAAGGTAAAATAGCAAAAACAAAAAAAATTCAATAAAGTAGTGGCAACATAAAGTTGAGGAAATCTCCCAGAAAGCAGAATGGAATAAAGTAGGGAGAAAAAATAAGAAAATTAGAGGACTGGTCTAGGAAATGTAAAACCCTGATAAATAAGAGTTATAGAAACAAAGCAAAACAGGAAATGGAAAATGAGATATTATCAAAGAAAAAAATACAAGATGCCTAACTCACAGATAAGGGTTGTCTGCTTTGAAAGGGTTCATTGAGTGCCCATCACAATGAATTTAAAAAGACCCTAATCTCTAAATACCATTCCCCACTAAAAGCCAGAAATCTTTGGAAAAGTGGATGATTCTAGGCCGAGGGCAGGAAATGTACAGGATGGAACACTGTATCAAACTAAACAGCAAAACAGTCATTAAAGTCTGTTTGGGTCATGTCAGTAGGACTCAGGGGCCAATTTGGAGAGATTCCCACTAGCCCAGATGTGATGATTTGAGCATCACTTAGAATAATGACTGTAATGCATCAGATGTGTTTCAGACCACGAGTCTATAATGGTTCTTTAAAAAAGAACTCATTGGCCACCTTTGGAAGATGCTAGGGAACCAACTTGTTATTTTGAAAGCCGGCAAATAACAAGAAAGAATCAAGCATTTATTTTGTCTTTCTTGCAAAACTATAGCTCAGGTAAACAAACAGTTGGTGAGAGAAGGTATCTCTTGATACAAGTATTTCAGCTAATAAACAAAGAAGGAATGAAAACAAATGAGAACCTCAACATGTTGTATCACCCAGTGAAATAAAGGATCCAGGCCAAGACCATTGATTATCTCTAACATCACAGAAAGAGTGACAAGCAGACATTTGTGCCTCCTGATGGAAGTATGCACCACCACCTGTGAGGTCTGATTGCCAAATTCCCGCTCCTGTTGGCAGAAACAAGGCAGTAAAAAGCTAGTTTCTCATTTTTCTGGCAATTTAATGCAGAAGAGAATATTTTATGCAGAAGCTCAGTTTACACTGAGTGCAGGGACTGGGGGTATGGTACAAAGGCCTTTGCAAGTGATGGGTGTGATATTTAATGAGAGATCTGGTGCATCCAAATGAAAGTTCCTGAATCTCTGCCCAGGGGGAATGTTGGAGGTTTAGCCCAGCTATCCATCTGTCGCCTAAATAGTCTCTGCAGCCCCCTCAGGCCAAGGGACCAGGGGTTCGGTCCTGGGTAGGATCTTTGCAGCAGCTGCCCTTTCCTGCCTGGTCCCATGGGGGGCTATGTGTGAAGCTCCCTGTGCATAGCATCTGTTTTCACTTTTGCAGGATTTTAGAGACTGCAGCCACACAGGCTCAGAGACGTTGACTTAATTTGAGTTCCTCCAACATCTGACCCTAGACAAGGGCTTGGGTTTAGGAGGTATCCCAGGAAGCAGGGTGAGGGAACGAGGAAGGGAGACAGGAGAGCCAATACAAGATGTGTCAGGGAGTGAGTTACTGCTGTGGCCAGCTGGGGCTCAGTCCTACCAGGAACCCCTGGGAGACTGTGAGGACCAGACCTCGAAGTTGTCCCATCTAGCAACAAAGAAGTGGGAGTCTCTTTCCCCCTGTGGTTGAGGGTCACTCCTGGGCTGGTAACTCCCTGGCACTCTGGCCAGTCCTACTGAGTGTGCTCTCTGGCCAGAGCACATGTGGGCAGGAGAGAGCTGTCTGCAGGTCTCCAAGTGAGTGGAGGTCTCCCCCACATAGCCAGTAAGTGGCGGAGCTCAGACAACTAGGTTATTCTGGCCCCAATGCGATGCTTGTAGCGGCTGCACTAAACTGGTCTTGGGGGCTTTTATAAAGCTCTGATCTGGAACTTGGGAGGGAGGGCAGGCTGGTTCTGACTGGACTTGCCTAAGTCAAGCAGGTGGTGACACAGGTATTGTGTGTCAGGAGAGCAGGCACTTGGGGGCTGGGCTGTGCATGGGTCACTGTGGTGTGATGCACCCCAGAAAGAAACAGGGACACTTGCGCTCAGCAGGCTGGTAGGAACCTGGCATCTGACTGGGACTGTCCTGTTCCCGAGTTCAGCATCTTCCAAAGCCCTCTCTTAAACAGGGCAAACGGTGCCCTTTGCCAGGCAGCCTTGGTGAAGATGCTGACAGTAGTCCTCAACCCTGGCTGCACATTAAGGTCACCTGGGGAACTTTAAAAAAACGGATGCCTCTGTCCCCTCCCCAGAGTGAGGGAAATAATTGGTCTGCGGTGAGTCTTGGCAGGGGGAGCTTTAAAAATCTCCCCAGGTGTTTCTAATGAGCAGCTACAGCTCATAAGAAAGTTCTAAAAGCTTAAGCAGGAAGTTTCTATTGCAAGCAAGTATTATTTTAGCAATCAGGAAGGAATTTCTCACTTCTTTATGAAACCCCACCCACTGAGTGGGGTGGGGGAGAATGGGAAGCAACAGAGGGCTGCGAGAGGGAGCACTGTTTCCTGCAGGCCTCCGATGGAATGGGAGAGTTACACCTAAGTGCAATTGATCAGCGATCGATAGGGTTGGGCAGCCCCTCTGCTCTCTCCCCTCCTGCCCAGAAAACCCGGCTTACCAGCTGTGCCCCCTTACCTCCCCAAGCTTCGGTTTCCACATTTATAAAATGGGTGTATTTGTGTTGCCTGAGCAAACTCAAATGAACCGGGCACCTGACATGCACAGGGCAGACACGTGGGCTGCAGGACTGGCCAAGAGGGGTTCTGTATTCTGGGCCACTACAAAGCTGCTTTAGCAGGTCAGGGGATGTTGGGTTTTCTGTGCAGTGCTGGTCAGCCAGATGCCATGGGAGGGAGACATTTGAGGGGCCAAACTCGGGAGGGAGATCTTCCTTCCTCCAGCTTTTCCTGCTTGCCAACTCAGTCCAGGCCACAGAAACTGAAACCTGGCAGGGGGTGAGCACGGAGTGAAAAGGGGCCTTCACTGGGTCTGAGGGAGATGGCTGCGGTAATTAGGACAGAAGAATGCATAGCTGGGCCATTTACAAACTTTGCAGGGTGCTTTCCCTCCCAAAGAATGAGCTAAGCAGGAGCCCCCCTGGAGGTGTTTTTAATGGGGCTAAGCAGTGGGAGGGTTTGCTGAGTTGTTTTCTCTGCTCCCAGGGGTTCCGTTTCTGTTTTGGTGTAGGCACTGAACGTATTGGTCTTCCAGAACCCCATTTGTTGTGATTAATAACACAGCGTCAACCAGAGCTTGAGCAAAGGCAGGCAGCAAGGAAGCAGGATCCTGCTATTTAGAGAGGGCAGTTTGTTTAGAGACATCCTGCCCAGCCCCCACAGTAGTTCTGTTCTGTAGACATTGGGGGTGTTGGGTCCTGACGGTGCCACCACGATTTGAAGCCAGTTCTGCCTGGAGAGCTTACTGTTTAGTGCAGGATGCCAGGTATGTCCGCAGTTCATTTCACTGCAACACAGGGCATAATACAACGGAGGTAGGCACCCGAGCCTGGAGGGAGGGGAGGGGTGGGCAGAAAAGGCATTTGCCCCACAAGGAGTCTTGTCTGAGATGAGTTTAAAGGAAAATCAATGACAGTATGAAAAGGAAGGAGGAATCCTTAATGGTGGAAGGATCTGCATGAGCCATGGCAGAGGGGGCAGGAAAGGCATGGTGTGGTGGGGAAACAGCCAACGGTGCAAGGAGCCAGGGGTGACAAGAGATCAAGCTGGGTGACTGAGCAGAGGCCAAACACCCAGAACCATTTCCTGAGTTCAGGAGCCAAGACCTGAATCCAACTCTCTCCAACTTTTTATTTTGAAACTTCCAAACCTACAGAAAAGTTTCAAGACTACTGTAGTAAATAACTGTACACCCTACACGGGGATTCCCAACTTGCAACAGGTGCCACAGTGACCTTCTCTCCCTCTCTGGGTTTGTTTTTGCAAAACCTTTGAAAGTAGGTTGCAGACATCATGACTAAATACTTGAGCATGAGTCTCTGGGAGAAAAGGACCTTGTCCTGCATGGCCACGATGCCATTGTCACACCCATGAAACTGAACACTGATGATATATTGGATGTATATATGACATTTGTTCTATAGTTAAATTTTCTGAGTTATCCCCAAAATGAACCTTCAGCTCTTCTGTTCTTTATGTAGAGTCTGATCAAGGCAGACACGTGGCTTTTGGAGACATTGACTCTCTAGTCTCTGTTAATGTAGAACAGACTCCGCTTTTTTGCTGTCGTCGTTTTGCTTTCCTTGACGTTAACGTTTGTTAAGAGTGCAGGCCAGTCACTTTGTAGAGTGTCCTTCGGTGTGGATTTGTGTAATCGTTCACTCATCTTTAGATTAAGGTTGAACATTTTTGGCAAAAGTACCTCATAGGAGAGGTCATGTCCTTCCCGTTGCATCCCATCAGGAGGCTCACGGTGCTGGCTTGTCTCAATATTGCTGTACTAAGTTGTTCACTTGGTTGCGTTTCCACAATCTCTCCATTTTAAAGGTACATGTTACTCTTTATAATTAAGGGTGATTTTACAATTCTATCTATCCACCTGGAGCTTGGCATTCTTCTCTAAAGAAAAACTCCCACCACACCCCCTTTTATAAAAAAAAAATCATCACTCTAGACTTATGAGATTCATTTTTTATTCAGTGCATTATAATTCATTAATACCATGATGCTTCTTGGTGCTCAAATTATCCCAAACTGGGCCAGTGGGAACCCCATCAAGCCAGCTCCTGGGCACTCGATGGGTCCTTACGCAACTTTGGACACTTCCAGGCTTTCTGCCTCACTTCGTGCTTTGCTGCCCCAGACTTGGAATTAACCACTTCTTTGAGGAGCCCTAGTTCCTTTTAATGAGGAATAATAATGTGAAAACAAGGTCTGTGTGCCAGCCTATGTTTCATTGCTACAGAAATATCATTGCCTCTAGGCCCTTTGAGTGGAGAGTGCTAAGAAACGTGTATTTTTGAAAAACGTAATAGTTTATGCCAGTAACACCAATTCTTCACAGAGTTCTTCCTCACTTCCCCCCATTCCACATTCCCACATTGGTTCTCAAATATGTGAGTACTATTCACTTATTTGCTCTTTCCTACAATATGCATAAAGTTATTCCCTGATTGCTATGTAACACCACCAACAACAGCAAACTTACTAGGTAAAATGTAAGATTTTTTGGAGTTATCTTCTTCCTTGGAATATATTCCACTAAGGGTGTACACTCAGGGTACATTGTTAAGAATTACTTAAATTTATTATTCATATGTGGGATTATGTTTTAAATATGTACAAGTAGATTTTGTTTGTATACAACTTGAGGGTTTGTTTTTTCATCTTCCATTTCATTTTTTGGATTTAAAATACTTACATTTCAAAAGTCAGTACTGTCTAAATTGTTTAGCTAACCAGTCTCCTAGGGAGGGGCACTTGGGTTTTTTCCAGTATTTTGCTATCACAAATAATGATGTGGTGAATTATTTCAATTCACGGATGTGTCTTCTGGGTAAACTCCTGAAAACGCGATTGCTGCGCAGAACGGCCCACGTCATTTTATGAGCTGTTGTCACATTCCCTTCCACGTAGGCTGTGCTCTTTGAGTTTTCATTGGTTCTTTCGGAGAATGGATTTGAGAGGAAGTGAGGTTGGGCATAGGAAGATGGGTCAGGAAGCTACTGCGGCCATCCAGGCTGGTGATGGTACCGGAACCACGAACCACCGCGGGATATGGGAGGGAGACGAAGGCTGGGTTCGAGGCTTGGACCTTGATTGGACGTGAGCAGCAAAGGGGTAAAAACAACGGAAGGACAAAGGAACAAGAAGATTCCCAGGTGATTGGTGGAGGGAAGCAGGCAGTTTGGTGTCCGCACGAGGACAGGAAATACAAGGAGGAAGAAGACATGTCTGTGTGTGTGTGTGCGTGTGTGAGTGTGCATGTACATGTGTCTGCACGTGTGTTCACACGTGTGTGCATATGCCTGTGTAGGTGTGTGTGCACATGCACAGGCAGGAATGAGTTCAGTCTGAACAGCAGAAGTTTGGGAAGCAGATGCCCAGGAAGCTGGGAACACCGGGTGGGGTGGGGCCGGCAGCAGTGAGCCACTGGTACGACGGAGGCAGCAAAAGTCACGGGCGTGGACGAGGTCAGCAGATACACCGCAGAGTGTCCCCGAACTCTGGGCACACAGGAAAAGGGGTGTGTTTATTTTGCTTTTGTCAGATGAATGAGCGGACTCATTGCTTTAAATTTAGAGATATTTCACCTGAAGAGGCATCTGGAAATTGAAGAAAAACGTATTTGGCGTATTATGTAAAAATGCAACTACTCTTAAAAAAGAAATGGAGTTTATGTTTCCCAGCTTTAGTATTCCACTGGGGTGGGGGAGGTAGATGCAGCCTTGTCCTCAGAATGAGGTGTCATGACCGTCACTGTGAAACAAGCTGCCGTCGGAGACCGTTCCTGTGGGGCCTCTGCCTGGTACAGGCCCCGCCCTCCTGCGCGTCCTCTAAACAGGCCTGTCCTGGGCTGACCCGGGGAGGATAAAGATCTCTCCTGGAAGAAGGTATTCGCTGGAGGCTGGGAGGACTTGAGGCAG
>RJWJ010030888.1:0-19597 GCA_004363605.1 Indri indri | reverse complement strand
TCTAGAAAACAGTGGGGACAAAGGTCCGGAAGTAAAGGAGAGCCCAGTGAGTTCAGGCTGAGGAGTGGAGAGAGATTGAGTTAAGCTGGAGAAAGAAGCTGACGCCAAGTTATATAGGGCCTCCACAAGCACAGAAAGAACTTGCGCAGTGTGGTGTAGTGGTTACAAGGACAGGATCTGGCATCCTTGGCTGGCCCCCGAATCTGGGCTGCAAAGTGGAAACAACTTACCTGTCTCCTAGGGATGTGGTGAGGAGGTACTGAGCTAACTAACCCATAGAGTGTGCTTTGCACAGTGCCCAGCTTGTACACAGTACAGGGTAAAAGGTAGCTATTAGCACCACTGTTATTTTAGTGTGAGGGTCGAGGAGCCATGGGAGTTTGAGGAAGGCAAACATGATCAATTTACATTTTAGAAAGGCTGTTCAAGGGACAGTGCAGCCAACATGTTTACAAAGGACAAGGCTGAAGGCAGGTGGAACTAACAAGGAAGCTGCTGGACAGGAAACCAACCCCTCCCACGTTCTTTGTGGCACTTAACTGTTATTTAAGAACACTGATTGACAGTAGCTAAAGAGCAAACATTTTGTGAGTGAAACATTAAGATACTGCCCTCTATCAATGCCTGCATGTATTACATGTTAGAGATAAATTTTTATGTGTGGAGACCAAAGCGAGAGAGCCTGGAGTGTAGGGAACCACAGGATAGGTAAAGAGGGACCCAGAAGAGCAAGACCACCTACGTTTTGGGGAAGAGAACACTTGGCAGCGGGGTGGGGACGGGACAGATGGGGCGATGGGAGGTGCCCTGAGATACGTTCTGCTCCCATCACAGTTCTGCCTAGAAACAGCCCTCGTGGGGTTATAGCTTGTCAAAATGTACACCCATGTGCCCTACAGTGCTGTGTTTCCAATTTCCCACACTGATGTTGGAAAATTATTTTGTGCCTGCCTTAAGCTACCCTTCCTTTCATAGGATGCATTCTCTGGGAGTGTGGACTCAACACCTTTGAGAGGAAGGGTGAGGCAGCAGGACCGGACTGCTCTCCCCGGCTGCATCATGCCGGTCTTAGCCCACTTATAGGCTTAGGAGGGAGGCCAGGAGGGGAGGTATGGCAGGTCCAGTGGGGGCGGGGTAGGGGCGTCACATGCTGCCTCTAGGGGAGAGGACTCTGCTTTTTCTTGCAGCATGGATATGGTGGGGGGAACAGTAGTTCTTACTAGGGAAAGTTTGGAGGAGTCTAGAGAGACAAATGTTCAAGGGCATCCACACAGAAGTCCCATACAATGTACCATAGTCTCATGTTTTCCCAGCCTGGGCCCTGACCTTAGCATAAGAGGCCTGCCATGTATGGGTGTTTAATCTTCTTTGAAGTTTACCCACTCTGACTTCTAAATCCTGGGTTTGGTTCCTTAGATTTCTCTACTCTTCCCCCGCAGGAGATGATAGCCAAACTACATTTTCACATGCCCTCAGGTGTCAGTTATCTTTCTGTAGCATCAGTGCTAATCATTCATAGCCACCCAAGCCTCTTGTCCTTAGAGCTACTATTTCCTCCACCCTTCTCAAACACCTGACATTACACACACCAGCATCCCTTCCACCAGTGTACCATCCCAACCAACCACTGGTGGAAGTTCTCACAACTGGCTGCCACTTTGACCCTCAATGCTGACGGTGCTTCTCTGACTACCAGTGATGGGGTCCTCGGTGCCAGCAGGCGCCGGGAACCATCCCGATCCCCATCTTATTGCCTGCTTCCCCAGAAACAGGCAGCAACAGTCACAGCTGGTTCTCCAGGAGCAGCCATCCAGATGGAGTTTGGGACACAAGGCGCTTACTTGTTAAGAGTCAACAGGTGTGAAAGGAAGGGTGCTGAAGCAGGATTGAGGAATCGGGAAGTAGCCCAACTACAACGTGGACCTATAAAGTCTCCAGGAAGCCAGCAGGAGGCTCAGGGACGTGCATTGCCAATCCGAGTTGTCGGGTGGGCTGGCGCAACCAGGCTTTATCCCTCCTCCTCGCTCAGTCATTGAATAAAGACCACTCCAGGAAAGGCAGAAACCTGGCTGAGTGGCCCTCCCTAGCCAAGGCAGGTCCCGAAGCAGCTGACAGCAGGCAGCTATCTTGCTGGCCACACTCCCCAGAACCCCATGCTGAGCGCACGTCCTTCTCTGAAGGGTAACACATGTCTGTGTCTACCACACTTTCCTTCCTACCTTCTGAGGACATTTTTTGAGAAGGTTTATTTTGCTGCCGTTTTTTCCAGGTTATCTTAACTCTGGGATCTTTTTGTAAACCATTCCCATCAGACTCAGGGAATCAACACACACATGCAGATACACTTACACTTTGTGTTGCAAAATATTGCACAATATACCAATAGAAATTGCATGTTGTAAAAAGGTTGCACATTTGGTTCTGTATGAATTAGCTTTTGTGTATATGCAAGGAAGGATGTATTATAGAAGAATCTCCTGTAACTCCATTGACTGTGACAGTTGAATCGGTTGATCTGGCCAGTCAGGAAGAGGCTGGGCCCTGCTCCATAGTTCCTCAGGCCTCCCTGCTAATAGTGCAAGGATGGGCAGGATGACCTTCCAGAGAGAGGAAATAGCCCTCGGTAAAATTAAGCAGTGTTAGCCAGAGCAAACCAGCTAATATTCAGAAGTTGGTCTTTGGCCATAACTGAGATTTAAATGACATAGAGACCCCAGGGGTTGAAATGATTAGAGTGTGACCCTGATCTGATCTTCACTTAATTTTGTTCTAGCCCGTGGAGCCAGTACCAAGAGGTCCAGCTCCCAGTTAATACCCTTATCTAGTCCTCTGCAGCACAGTCCTGACGGTCTTAACAGTAATCTCTAAACTGCTACGTGATCGACACCTGTGTGCATCTCCTCCAACCCTCTGCGCCACCCTACCCCACTGTCTCTACCCCTCTAACTAAAATTATTCCATTACATAGAAGAGCATTTTGTCCTGTTCTTAATTATAAAATACAAAAGTTAAAAAAAAATTGTCCTTAAAAAAAAAAAATTACATGAAGTCACTTTCTATTTACATGGCTCTTGCCTGATTTCCTCAGCCATCACCCACAGCTCCACTCTGCGGCAGTGATACTTAAAATGAAGTCCCCATGGTGATGTGAAATGTCAGAGTTGATGTGTCGTTTTAATCCTCTTCAATTTGTTGATGTCCACAAAGCATCCCTAACACCCCAAGTACTCCTCCACAAAATAAAGTCCAGAATGGAGGACTCATATACCTCTTATTAGAAAGAAAACACCAAAAGAAGAGGAAAAAAAGAGAGAGAAAAGATAAGCCTTTACCTGCTTCATTTTAAGAGGACTTCTCGGGCACCAGACCGGCTTTACAAAACTCACTGCTAAATCAGGCTTAGAGGGAGGGGGCGGCCACCCAGCCCAGCTGGTGCATGCAAGAGGGGGCTGTTCCAGGCCCTTCAAGAGTGGGGAGAGGGGAGAGACACCCCTATTTTTTCTGTTCTTAGTATCCTTAGAGATTTGCTTATTTTATTTACATATCAAAAAAATTCCACCATAGGGTTCAGGAGAGAGACAAAAGGGAACACACATCGCACCCTAATCCCGGGATTCCACCATCATCTAGAGCGACACAAACTGCAGACAGCGAGGACATGTTGAGCACAGATCCAAATGAGCAAGAAACAGGAGTCAGGCCAAGAGAGGGGGAGATTTTCTCCAGTTTCTTGAACTATTTCTGTTTTAAAATATTCACTAGCAAGAATCACAGCAGACTATCCCTTGCCAGCTAAGCCACAACTCTCTATTATATGGTCTTCCAGGAATGGATTTTAATCTGCTTAGTGATGCTTAGACCCACATAAGGAAAATACAGCTAACGCAGGCCCCGCAAAAACTTCAGGGAGCAAGCCCCGTGCATTTATACACCGACACCGCAGGTGCACAGTGGCATAGCAGGGAGCTCTGAGACCTCAAGCAAAATTTCAGAAAGGCCTTTTTTTTAACTTTAAAAATAAATAGGCCCCTAACTGAGTGCACTAAAGGAGTTTATTGAGTAGTATTTGCACCTGTAGAGAGAGCAGGAGGTGGGAGATGAGAGGATCAGAGTTTTTCTGACTCTAACTTGCTTTCCATAATTTTTGCAGTTCCCCCATTGCAAGCCAGAGACCCCGGAGTGTTGTATTCAAGTTGTATAAACAACCCCAGGAAATGGGCAACTCTAACTTCAAAGCTTGTACTGTGCTCAACATGGAGGAAGTGCCAAGGCTGGCTCTCGGGAGCCTCACCACGTAAGAGAAAACTGCCGCTGGTGGAAAAAGCACCAGCCTTGGACCCTGCAGCCCTGGGCTCTGCTAGGTGGCCTTGGACAAGTCACCTAAACTCCCTGGGTTTTTCTCTCCCTCTGTGAGATGGAAATGGTACCACTTCAGACACAGACTGTTGTAAGGATCAAATGGGAGGTAAGTAGAAGCTTTCTAAAGTGTGAGATTAGGAAATCTTGCAGAGGTTTCAGACGTTCCTTGTTTAGGTAGTACAAGTGAAGTTGGTAGCATATGGAGAGTGGTTTTCAGATGCTCCGTCAATGCCTAAGCCCCAAAACTTGGATCTTGAGGACAGATGTAGCTACACTAATATGTTTGGTTTTCCTCTTTACTTCTTTCCTACCCCTTTAATGCATCGCCTTCTATTCTGGAATTCCAATCCTTTTTTAGGGCCCTGTGTTTCCTTCCAGGTCTTGCATGTTCTCATTACCTAATACTGAAGCGTGCGGGCCATTCTCATCATCATGATGCAAAAGATCAGCCTGAGTTGGCTTTAGGAAGCTGTTGCCTGTTGAAGCAGACACCTTAATGGGAATTAGTGGACAGAAAAGTTGTTAGTGAGTGTTCTTGGGGAAAGAAAAAGAAGAAAGCTAGATTGGGTGGAGGGAGAAGTTTGGCTGCAAGGTAGCTTCAATGAAGGCCTCTAGCAACCCTATGAGGAGTTCTGAATCTTATGGGGGCCCCTTAGAGCTGTCCTGAATAGGGACAAAAAGGCTTTATTATCCCCATGAAGATCAGTCACTGCACGCAGGCAGCCCTGGGAAGGGGCAGGATTTTAGCTAATGCAATAGGAAGCTGACAGCCGAGATCTTTCTTCCATCAGCACTCGCAGTAGCTGGGGAAGTAAATACTTCAGTTCTGATAGAAGATCTGAGTGGCGCATCTCAGTACCCTTCCCCGGAAGCCATTAAGCCACCATGATTGTGTCCACCATTCACTGAGAGACTGACCTGACCCTTTGCTCTTCTGGATGAAGGAGACTCATTATCATGCTGTGACATTGAACAGCATTTGAAGCAAAAGGACCAAGCTAAGGGGCCAGGAAAGACCAGGCAGAGACAAGTCTAGGAGGTTCTCAGTATCTGAAACAAGCAGGAAGTTTAGGAACCAGGAGAAAAACAAACTAGGGGAGATTAACTAGGCATCAGGTCCAGGTGTAAAGCACAGGGGGTCCACTCAGAGGGCACAAGCAATTTCCACCCTCGCTGTTAGTCACCACCTGCATACCAGGCCCCAGCTCCTCTCCTCCAAACCAGAGGATAATTTACCTTCCAGCTGTCAAAAACACATAATGGGCGTGCAGATATTCACTTAAATTCCTCTAATGAAGTTTTAGAGCCAGAGAAATGGTTACTCGCTGTTGGATAATATGCTTTCCTTCATTAAGCAGTTAAAACTGAATCAGCCACTGTGATTTTCCTCCCCAGCCTTGGCTTCCAGGAAGCTTAGACTTCATTTCATTGTTGATTTTCAACCACTGCCTTGTCACAGAAACCTGGTAGAATTTTCCTACTCTCTTTTCTCTGTCCTTTTGTATCCTTATTTCTCACACTCCCATCTCAAACTCAATTTTTTATTTGTAATATAACAATTTTATTTTAACTATTTCAAGTCCCTAAATAGGTGTGACACATTGTGTAACTAGTGGCCTGTTTCCTGATCCCAGTCACAACTCTGGGCGGGGAATAAAAACTGTAGCTATTTGTGGAGATGCACAACCACGAGCGCAGAATTTCCAGTCGAGGATGGGGACTAAGAGTGTGTCTGTTCACTCCTCTCCCTTCCCTGAAACTCATAGATATGATCAAAAAAATTGAAAAATAAAAGAAAAACTCCATCTAAAATGAAAAATAGGAAACGGCCCCCCAATCACAGTCTGTGAAGAATATCATCAAAATATAGTGAAACTTAAACCCAAACCAGAACTGGAGGTAGTGAAAAATAATTAGTACTTCCTCAGGTATTGACAAGAATGCAGATTTCTCTGAGAATAAGAGGGACCTAAGGGGCCCAGCTTTACCTAGAAGGACAAGGATGAGGACTGTGTGAGGCCGTGTGAAGCAGAGACCATCCTGGGGAGGAGCGGAAGGAGGGATAGTTGTGCATCGATGAACAAATGAGAACAACCTTGTGGAAGAGGTCCTATTTTGACGTCACTTTCTCCAGTTAAGACCTCTATGCTGAAAACAATCTGAGGTGAGGCAAGGTTGAAGCAAGACCATAAATTGCAACTAGCTTTGCACCCGCTTACTACATCCAACTAAGCAAGATAAATTAGTATAAAATCACCAAACAAAAGACCCGTGAGCCATGGAGCTGTGCTGTGAATTCACATGGATCTCCTGGTTGGCAATCTGCTTATGTGGAGATGGGGCAAGGGGAAGATTACTCCAAAATCTGAAGGATGATTGTAACATTTTATGCTGTGAAATATGAGATAGAACATATTAAAACCATAAAACATCAGAAACAGTAAAAAAGAAAACATATACATCCAAAATGCAATGACATGGACTTTCTAAGACAATTAGGCAATAAAATGGAAAAAGAGACCAAAAAAAGAGGCTAAAGGGAAGATCAGAGACATGGAAGATGGAAGCAGTTACCTAACACACATATAATTGTTATTTCTCAATAAGAGAATGGAATAAATGAACCTGCCAAAAATTTTAAAATATAATAAAATTTGGCAGAGAAAAAAAAGAAAGCTCTAAATCCGTGGTAGCAAAAAACACACTGCGAACCAAGAAGATTTTCAGGAAAAAAACACCATCCACACTGAAAAAGTAAAGTCACAAGAGGATAAAGGGAATAAAATCAGTACATTTATTCTCAAAAGGGATGATATCGGACTTGGGGGGGAGGCGGGAGACAAGGGCAACATACGTAACCTAAACATCTGTACCCCCATAATATGCTGAAATAAAAAAAAAAAAAAACAGAAAAAAAAAAGTGATGATATCACCTCCAAGAAGATAAAAATTGGTTATTGGGGGGGATGAAAAAATACTAGATATAATAATGGTTTGTGGCCCTTTAGAGGACCTTAATACATAAACAAATACGGAGTTTATCTGCAGTATTCAAGGTTCTTTGGGGAAGGAAGCACTAATGGAAATAGAAATGCTGGGTTGAGCATAATACACCCATAAAATATTCAATACCAGAGCAATCTTTAGAGTCTTGGGGAGAAATAACCACGTCCCAATAATTTCAAACCAACCAATTACCAGTCATGAATGCAGACATTAGACACGCATGGGAAAACATGCAAAGAGTCAGAATATAACGGCCATAAGTTCTTATGGGAAACACTGATAAAGAATGAACCTCAGCCAGCCAAAGGATGAACCAAAATAAAGAACAGAAATGGAGAAGCTGTGGTATTTAAGGACGGATGGTGAACACTGAAGCCATTAGAAATTTATAACATTTAAGTGTTGTAAACTTTGACGTTGTGAAAATAAATAAATTAAAAAGCAAGGTAGTGAGATAGGGTGGTAGAAGGATGGACGAGGCACTAATTTCCCCTTATTTTGTAGCCAGGGGTCAATAGAGCAAGCCTTAAAAAATAGTTACAGTCATAAAAGTAGCCACTAGAAGAACTAAAAATCAAATTATAAACCTCTCAAGATATGAGTAGAAGGGGAGCAATATAACCAAAATAAAGAAGACATAAGCCATACAGCCAAAGATGGAAAACAGAAGCATTAGAAAGAGGAAACATGATGATAGAATTGAAACATAGATTATATATGTAATATATGTTATATATGTATATGCCAATACAATAAATTCATCAAAAAGTCTCAAATTTGATTTAATAAACAAAAACTATATGATTTCTATTACTCAAATATTATTCAGAAAAGTCAAAAGCAAAATGATTAATATTACAAATGACTCTCTCTTTCTTTGGCATGTATTTGCCATGTCTTTGCCAGACAGAATTCAAGGCAAAAAACATTAAACAAGGCAAAAAGCATAATTTACCATTACAAAAACATTCAATCTATAATGAAGATATAACTAATGTTATGTTTTACATTCTAATTATTGTTACATAAGGACACATAAAGCCTAAAATACAGGAAATGTAAGGAGAATTCTCCAAATAGAGAAGAATTTTAACTTATTTCTCTTACCCCCAAACAGGTCAAATACTCAAAAAATAAGTGAGAACATAAAGAATCTGAAATCTAATTTATTGTATTAACATTTTCATAACTCCCTACCCTGAAAAAGAATGTAGGCCTGTTTTCAAATATTTATTAAAATGATTCACAAAACTTGATCTTATATTAGGCACAAAAGAAACCTCAAAAAACAAATAGTAGGCCAGACGCGGTGGCTCACGCCTATAATCCTAGCACTCTGGGAGGCCGAGGTGGGCGGATCGTTCTGAGCTCAGGAGTTCGAGACCAGCCTGAGCAAGAGCGAGACCCCGTCTCTACTAAAAATAGAAAGAAATTAATTGGACAGCTAAAAATATATATAAAAAAATTAGCCGGGCATGGTTGCGCATACCTGTAGTCCCAGCTACTCGGGAGGCTGAGACAGTAGGATTGCTTGAGCCCAGGAGTTTGAGGTTGCTGTGAGCTAGGCTGATGCCACGGCACTCGCCCCAGGCAAGAGAGTGAGACTCCGTCTCCAAAAAAAAATAAATAAATAAACAAATAGTAATAATCATAATGACCATGATCTCATTATAATGCAATAAAAGTAGTAATGAGTAATAAAACCAACCACCTGAAAATGTTGGAACTCATTCTTTAACAATTTAAGACATGATTTCATTATTGGCCCCAAAGTTGCAGAATATCTAGAAAATAATAATATTGAAGGCACTAAGTTAGTAAAACCCATGGTAAACAGCTAAAGCTGTTAACAGGAGAAAATTTGCAGTTCTATACACTTACATTACTAAATAAGAATCGACTCAATAATTTTAAAAGAATAAAACCCTAAGGAAAGCAGAAGGAACAAATTATTTAAGGTAAGTAGCAGAAATTGATAGATTATAAAATAGAAGAAAGTAGAATTAATCAATAAGACCAAAAAGTGATTCTTGGGGGGAAAGTAACACAGGTAAATCAGCAAGTAGCCTAAACAAAAAATAAAAAGGAGAACACACAAACACATACAATAACAATGAGTCTAAAAAGGGAAAGAAACCTCATAGGCTTAAGATATTAAAAAGAATTATGAGTACTTTGTAAAAACTATAAAAATAATTTTGAATTTCCAGATGAAGTGGATATTTTCTAAGAAATTATAAATTATCAACATTGAGAGCATGCTTAATTTCTTTCACGACTATGGATGTATCATCTTTCTCTTCTTGGGTCAAAGTGCAACTCATTCCCACACCCCTACACCCAAGAAAACTAGGTCAAAAAAGATTCACAAGTGATTTTTTCCAAATCTTTAAGGAACAAATAATGTGATATTATTTGAACTCTTTCGAAGTATAGAAAAGAAATAAACTTTCTAAATTCAGATCAATCTTGCTAATTAATGTCAATGCAAAAATCTCTAGTGTGATATTGGTAAATACAAAACATGAAGGAAAAAAAAACTACCATGACAAATAGGGCTTATTGAGAAATGAAAGGATTGTTCAACAGTAATGAAAGGCCTTCCAAGTCTTGCACTGATATCCGGCCCTCTAGGTTCATTCCTCCCCAGTCTCTCCCCATCCTGCCACAGCACAGTCTGTCCTCCACATTGTTGACAGAGCTTCCTAACACACACCTCTATATGTCATTGTGCTCCTACTTACACTCCATCAGAGTTTCCACAGCCTTCAGAATCCAAGTTCAACCCCCTGATCATGGGAGGGAGGCTCTGCCCAACTCTCCAGCCTCATTCCCAGCCTGCATACACAGTTGATTCTCTAGCCATTGCAAAGTCCTCAGAGACCCTCAACTCTTTCTGCTGTTTCTTTCCTCTGTGCTTCCTTCACATGCTGTTTCCTCTGCCTAGAACCCTAGTCTTCCTCTTCCTAACCTCCTCCTCGGCTTACACAGGCACCATGTCCTCAAGGAAGCTTTCCCCATTGCCCCCACTAGGCTGTATTGGTTTGCATCGCCATCCTCCCAGTAGCACCCTGTTCAGGCTTCAGTGGGACTCGTCACAATGCACAGAAATTGTGGATTTCAACGGCAGACTCCCACTCTACACCTTAAACACCGTGAAGACAACGAGTGTTCTTTTCTCTCTTGCATCAAGCATATGCCTGGCATGTGGCAGCCACTAAATAAATGCTGAAGGATTGAGTACCTCCCATTCTGGTAGAAAATCCAGATCAGGAAAGTCACCACAGGTGGTTAATGAAATCACCCAGATATGGGATTACTTTGGGGAGGGGGGATCTGCTTAAAACTACAATATGCCAACTTCTGACCATAAGGACTTTTTTTCAAGATTATCATCATGTGAGAAATAAATGACTATCTCAGAGAATGTTGTGTTCTCATGAGATGTCTTCCTATATTTGGGAGGATTAGAGATAAAATTTCATAGTTTGAAGGTTACAGAGTGCTGAATACTAAATGACCCATCTAAAAATTCAGTTTAGAAGAAGCACAGATTTATTTTGCTGTCACTGTATACATGGTACACCAGTACACCTAGGTCTCTGCTTTGCCATTCATACTCCTCAGGTCACATTGTTTTATATTGCATATTTTATCATCAATACAGGGAAGAAACCATCGCCCCTTGGAAGCTGGTACACTGTTTCTCAGGTTTCAGGTGCATTTCTGGATCCTAGATTCTTTGACATTCCTGCTTCAACCACAGCTCCAGTTATATACCTTTTATATAATTTACTTACCCCTGCAATTTTAGTTAAAGACTACTTTCAAACTTTCTGGCAGAAAAATGCTCTGATTTAGTGTAACTCTTATTTTACAGATGAGGCCAGATAGGTTAGGTGAGTTTGCCCACACAACTAGCTATTAAAATCCAGAATCACAATACAAATACTTAAATCCTAGATACAATGTTTTTTCATTTGGAGATAATAATACTTATAGTTATTTCTATTTTATTACAACAATCTATCACAGCACAAAATTCTATATGCTTGCCATCTAAATCTCTTGATAGAACATCAGCTACTATTTTATTCAATTATCTGGCATGGGAGGGTTTCATTTTCTAAAGTATTAATCAAAGACAAGACTTTAAAACCTAAAACTAATGAGACAACACACACTATCACATGAGTTTCCAGACAGATAGCTCAATCAACCTGGAAACTGCCTAGCAGATTTCTACGCTAATCAAATCCATTGTCCATTAAGTCACAAAACAAATTAAAATGCAGTGGAGAACAGTAGAAGTTAACTTCAGGGTCCACCAGTGAGTTTATTCCAGCACCATCTGTGCATCTGTTACACGATTAGACTCTGTATTGGGCAATATTTAAATAACTGGGCAACTCTACCATAAAGGCCATATGCTCAAAAGTGAATAAGAGTTGTCAATGCAAGAGCCATCAACTGCTCTGCAGAAGAACCTACTTTCAGATAAATCTCCTGTAAAAAGTTTTTGTTTTTTCTTTGACTGAAGAAAGATTTTGGTTGGTTGCTCACTTGGTGATTTGGGAGATGTTCATGGGAGGAGGGGTAGAAGCAAGATGGAAATGTAAGAAAGGGAGTACTTTCTAAAGACCTTATAAAATAAGAAATACATTGGAGCTAAAGTGAAGCTATCACATGTAACCACAGACCAAGTCACCTTCCCAAGGTGCCCTGGTCTATACTTTGATTATATTTTCAGACCTCCCAGGGCCATCCTGCAAAGTTTCACGTAGCCATGGATGAGGTGTAGGATGGCACTAAAGGAAATATATTGTAGTGAATCTCCTATGTACCACGCACATGCCAGATCATGCTTTTTGTGTGCTAAAAAGACATGGTAAAAATTTTTACTTTATTTGAAACTCATTACAGTGTCTTCTCTTTCCAGATCTTATCTTACCCATGTTAGATATTTTAGGAGGAAGTTATGTGTTCCTTCTTTTACATGGAAATCATTACACTCTTTTTAAAAATTTGTCTTTGTGTTTGTTTCCCCCTCCTAGACAGGGAGCAATTTTGTATATCTACTACTTAACACAGTGCCTGGTGCATAATAAGTACACACTAACTGAAAGAAAGAAAGAATGAATGAGGGTGTAGCAATTCAGCCATCAGGATGAGGTCAATGTGGGAGACACAGAAGAAGGTATAGACCAGATGAGTTATGAGATCATTGCTGTCACCACATGGGTTAAGGAATCTCAGTCTTAATGGGAGAAAATTGAAGACTAACATCAAGACATACAGTATACCTTCAAATTTTGTTCTGTAAGTGTGTACATGTAGTAAATCATACACCATTTTCATGTCAGAGAGTAAGCTCAAAAGGATTTGTTGAAAGTGACAAAAGTCTTCATAAAACCCCAGGTTAATATGCCTCTTTGGGTATCGTTATATACCAGGATAGATTTTGCATGACTATTATATTCAAGATTCTAGGGCTGAAAATGAGCAAAACTCCTGTAACTTCACCTGAATCTCCATCCTTCCCCTTTGCATAATCTTTTCTGAGTATATTACTTATTTCATGAGTTTGTGCCCAGAGCTGGATATGAGCATGGATGGTACTTATTAATCTTGTACAGGCTAATGCCATTTCAAGAGGCAGACCGAAGGCCATTGTGGGAAGAAACCAGGTTTGATACAGAAAGAAAAGATGAAAATAGAAACCAACATTGGCCCTAATTCCCCAAAATTGACAATCCCAAATACCAGTGAAGATGTATTGAAATTTCACTTGAGATTAATTATGTATAAAAGTTTGAAATTTCTTATATATAGGAGATATGTTAAGTCTGTTAGAAAATAACGTTTAAAGCACTGAATGAATAGCAAATATAACTCAGTGAATAAAATTCTTACGCATACTCTTAGATCTTACAGTTTTGTGCTCAAAGAACATTAGAGATCGTGTTCAAATCCCTAATTTTACCAAAGAAGGAAACTAAGATTCTGAAAGATTTCCTTTGGTCTAAGGTCTTTGAGTTATTGTCAGAATGGGATTTTTAACTCCAACTCAAATGCTCTCCTTTCCACCCATATGAAATAATTCATTAATTACACATTATTTTAAAAATATATTGAAAACACTGTTATTCAGAATTTAAGGGGAAGACAAATGTAATAGTCTTATAAGGCTCCTTTATGAATGGCTTTCTTTTTTTCTACATACAAACATTAACTCTATTATACTTAATTGTTCAAAAGGCCAGTAATAGGTAATACCCATCATTATTTTAACATTATAAAACTGTTTATATATAATTATTACATTCTGTAGTATTTGATATTCTACATGTAGCCATCTGGACTTTCTAAAGTTTAGTTAAATAATAAATAACTGGAAACATGATAGTCTTTCCTTCCTTCTCTAACAATTTAAAATGATTATGTTTTATAAGAGTAGGAGGTGGGATGATTTTTTGATGGCGTCTTATTTACTGACATCAGATACTATCCTCTTGTTTAACGTGAGCAATAGCACAAACATAAAATCCACCTGAGATAAAAAATAAATAAATAAAAAGACCCCAAACTAATTTTAATTGCAAAAGGACTCCAGAGAAAGAGACCTTCAACTCTGATTATTTCCTTCCTTGAAATGCTTTGCTGTCTGAAAACCCCAATTTCACTCTCTGCTGTGTATCTCCCCATTTCTCCCTCAACTTTTCACATACATTCCAACCATAAAGGACATTTGCTAGCAGATATCATTATGCCCTAGAATTATATAAATTAGGATGCTTTAAGCTGTAAATAACATAAATCCCTTATTCAAAACAGATGAGAAGGAACTATGTTAATCTAACATGTCCAGAGACAGAATGGGTTCAACGTGCCCATGGGCAGCAACCCAGCGATCTCATCAAGGACCCAGGTTCTTTCCATCTCTCTACTCTGCCTTCCTAGGTATAACCTCCTCCTATGTCTGATTCCCTTCAGGGTTTTAAGATAACATTGATTGCTACTGACAGTTATGTGTTTGCTTGTTAATATTGGTTATGAGGAGGCAGGGAAGCAATACAAGTACCTTCCAATTTGGCAAACTTAGATTTTAAGCTCACTCTTGGACCAACTGCAGTTCCCAGGGGAATGTCATAATTCGATTGGCTTAAAGTCTAATTATCAAGATCCCCATTTAAATCTGGAGATGAGGTGGATAACTGAACAAATCCAGAGTGCTCGTATCCACCTGGTGTTAGGTAATGGATTCAGTTTGACTACTAAATGTCTGCCCCAGTAATAGTTAAAATCAGTGTGCATGCAGCCAGAAATCCAAGCTGCCCTAGATACACCTTAAATGCTCCCACCTCTACACTGCCATTCCTCAACATTTCTTCCATCAAACTTGCAAAATGATATAGCAGCTGGGATAAGAGAGAAACTGGCATGAGTTATTGTATGTATTTGCATACAATTTCTGCTCATGGTTGGCAGAGCCCCTTCTTCAATTTTTTGGGTGGCATACATAGCAGGCCCTGCTGAATCCAGCTATTTGGGCTTATGTAAATCAGCATTGCACATTAGAATACTGATGCCTTTGAACAGCCAGCACACAGATTAAATCAGACTTTCTAGGAATAGACCCCAGACATAGGTATCTTTTAAAGCTTCCCAGGTAATTCTAATATACAGCCAGGATTGAGAATGACTAGTGTGCTAAACATCCTGATTGCCTGAATTTCTCAGTTAATATCCTTGAGGTGTGTAGTTATGGCTCCACAGTTTGAATTCAGTTTCTTTGAAATTTACCCAGGTGACTTAAAGCATAATCCATTTAAATAAAACATCATCTGCAGTATGATAACAACTACAGTTTGAGGTAAGGACACTGTGTCAGCTTCCTTTTAGAGAATGCTCCTCAATCAATGGATGAATGTCAGAACCAAAATTTTATATAGGCATGAGGCATTTTATATTGCTTTCTGTCTATTTCTGGGTGTAGTGTATAGCATACATTGGCAACATTTCATTTTTATATTGTAATAGGATCTCCATAGGCTTATATTGAAATTGGTTTTCTGCTGTAATCTCACATTTTAACAGCCTCTATATACCTGCTCAGAAACTGACTCAAAATTGTTGTGAAGCATCTTTGGCGTCATAATTTATTTTTTTAAATTATACAAATGCTTCTTCCTCCCCCTCAAACCAACCGTGGGAGATACTGAAGTACCATTATAACTGCAATGGAAAGTAAATACTTGACATGTTCAATAGTTACTTTATAAAAGCTAGAAATTGTTTTTCCTCCTGAGTACCAAGTTTTCCATCATCCTCAGATTTTAATAGGATTTTGACACCCATTTCAAATGATGGGGGAAAGTGATTTTATCCATTGTTTTTTAAAAAGTTAATATTATAGGCACAGGAGCCATTCAAAGCCCCAAAAGCATCCAGTTGGTGACCCTCTCTGTCACATTTGGGCTGCCTTCCTGATCAATCAAGCCCACTCATTTTCTCAAATCCACCCACCAACCACCCCCAATGCATTATCAGCACATAAGATTCAGAAGGGAGGTAGCCACGTGCTCTTTCCGGTCATCATCTCCTCTGTGAATTCTCTCCAGGCAGCAGGAGTCTGTCTCCTCCTAATCCCACAGCATCTCTGGTGCTCTGCAGAAGCTCAGAGTAAGATCTACCCTACCACTTACTAGCAATGGGTTTTTCAAACAACCTTCCCTCTGTAAATCTCCATTCCTTAATCAGTGAAATACAAACTTTACCACCTAGCGTCCTTGGGAGGATAAAATGAGATAACCTGTGTACCATGCTCACTCAGCATGGCACACAGCACATGATAAGGTCTCAGATTTTAGTTGCCGTGTGTACCATTGCTGCTGATGACGGTTGGCACCATGGTGGCCATTCCGTGGGTGTGTCTTGTCTTGAATATTTCACTGTTTTTCAGACATCTCTTCTCTCCTTTGTATCCACTTTTCTGCCACCCTACTTCAGGCTTTTATATCATACTGACACTAACTACATAGTCCCCCTTCTGGGGATATGTTCCAAGACCCACCCCCGCACCACCACATGGATCCTGAAACTGTGGATATACTGAACCCGACTGCCATCAGTCTGAACACGTTTCTGTTCACATCTTCCATCCACAAATTTAATGCCGTTCCATCTTAACAAAAGGACAGGTGGCATCTATAGCATGGATATGCTGGACAAAGGGAGGACTCACGACCCTAGTGGGATGGAGCAGAACAGCACAAGATTTCATCACGCTGCTCATAATGATATGTGGTTTAAAATATGAATTGTTTATTTCTGGAATTTTCCATTTAATATTTCTGAGTACAGTTGACCATGGGTAACTGAAACCGCAGAAAGCTAAACCTCAGATAAGGAGGTACTACTCTATTGCAACAGTGTAAAGAATAGTCTCCTTTTCTTGCCTCCAGCTGCTTACCTGTCCTCTCCAGCAAGGGGGAAAACTGTCTACTTTATCATGTCACTCAAATTTCCACAATATGATCCCTCTCAGCTCTCCAAACTCTACTCACTTTCTCTAAAATTGTTTTCTTGACTCTTCAACACAGTCCTTCAAAGCCCCAGTCATGACCCGGCTCTCCTGTGAGACTTTCACTAAGAACCTCAAGTTGAAGCGAGAAAAGGCAGATGCACACTAACACAAAATGATTCCACTGCCCAGATGGCCTCCCCCTCCCTTTTTTTCAGTACAGCTCTTATCACCCCTCAGAACTGGAGTTCTGTAGAACACACTTTGGGAAATCCTGTTCCAGGAAAACGATCTAACTAAATCACAGGTGGCTGCAATTCTCCATCTCCTGGTTCCCACGGCTGAAGAACAAAAGGCCTGTGGCTTAGGAGGGGGAGCTCAGCCAAGCCTAAACCAAGACCACCTCCATGTGCCACGCTTCCCTGAGTCTTCATTTCTGTCCCTGATCTCTTGCGTAGAAGGCTTTGGGAGTGATAATGACATCAAGCAATGACATCAGACGTCAGATCCTTCCATAACACACAAAGGGCGTGGGCTTCCCTCAGTTACTCTCCAAAATCTCTTCTCCCATTGCCTCTTCAGCATGAATCTTGCTTGTTGTTTGGATCTGAAATGATTCACCTCATTGCTGCTCCAGGATGCACTACACATTGGTTCTATTGCAGTTAGACAAATGTAATTGCCCAGGGCTCTGAGTCGGCTTCACAGCTTGATCCAAAAGCTGAAAAAAAGCATGCTCCTCTGCCACTCCTATCTCCATCAAAACGCACAGCTCTGTAAACAGGAGAAGGCTGCTTGTGCTCACAAAGGTGACCCTTAATTAGCAGTCTGCATCTTGTGCCTGTGGCAACAGAGGCTCCATTAAGTGCTAAGCACCTATTCTCCTCAGTTCCTCATCTAGGGGTACCGTGTAACTGCAGTCACTGTTTCATGGTGCAGTATGAGTTGGGGATTGTGTAATTTATCATCCACACTGAAACACTTTTCAAAGTGAAAGATGGTACCAATTACAATTATGCCAGAACAATAGGCACAAAATAGAACAGTACTGGGCAAACTAGGAATTAATATCACTATACTTACAAGTGCTGAGGTTCTTAGAAAATGCTACAGGGATACCATTCCTATCCTGTGTCCCCAGAGAAGAAGATGACATGACTCCTCTGCCATGACCAGCTGACAGAAGAGAAGGAATAAAAAAAAAAAAAAAAAGAAGAGAAGGAATGCCTCTTGCTTTTGCCACCATCACAAAGGCTTTTTCTGCTAATCGACATCCACTCCAAATACCACTCCAACCACCACTGCAACATCTGCTCCAATACCATTCCTCAGGAGGAGGGGGAGGTGGCCTTTCTGGTTCATTTCCACCTTTGCCCATCTTATTTACTTAAAGGAAGAAAGTAATTAAATCATGAAATCAACTGACTACTCAAATTAATAATCCTGAAAATTTAGCTTGATTTGAGATAAATACACAAAAGGAAAAATCTAACTTCACAATAATCCAGAAATAAGAGGAAAATTCCGATAACTAAACCAGGTGAAAAAAATCAGAGGAAAAAAATTTTAAAAGTGTTCAAGACATATGAAAATATGCTAAAATATATAAATGACTTAAATGATAAAAATTTGACAGGATCATGAATGGGATGGTTAAATATTATAAAGATAACAGGTCTTTCCAAATTAATTTATATGTTTAATAACACAAGGCCCATCAAAATTGCAACAGCATTGGAAGATAGAGGAGTTGTGCCAAAATGTTTCTAAAGTTTATCTATATTTTTTTCAGCTTTGCTTTTGTAATTTTCACAAATGGGGATGTCTAGCCTTTACAAATATTATAACATATTATAAAATTACAACACCTAAAATAATTAAAATAATATTTTTTAAACATAATAGTTTAAGCATTCCCTTTTCACTGCATCGGCACCAACATCTATTGTTTTTTGACTTTTTAGTGATGGCCATCCTGACATGGATAAGGTGGTATCTTGTGGTTTTAATTGGCATGTCCCTGATTAGTGATGTTGAGCATTTTTTCATATGTTTGTTGGCCATTTGTATGTCTTCTTTTGAAAAAAATCTGTCCGTGTCTTTTGCCCACTTTTTAATGGAGTTATTTGGTTTTTTTCTTGCTGATTTGTTTGAGTTCCTTGTAGATTCTGGGTATTAATCCTTCATCAGATGTATAGTTTACAAATATTTTCTCCCACTCTGTAGGTTGTCTATTTACTCTATTGATTATTTTTGCTGTACAGAAATGTTTTAGTTTAATTAAGTCCCATTTTATTTTTGTTATTGCTGTATTTGTTTTGGGGGTCTTAGTCATAAATTCTTTGCCTAGGCTAATGTCTAGAATAGTTTTTCCTATTTTTTCTTCTGGAATTTTCATGGTTTCAGATCTTACATTTAAGTCTTTAATCCATCTTGAGTGGTGGGAATATAAATTAGTACAATTTCTATGGAACACAGTATGGAAATTCCTCAAAGAACTAAAAGTAGACCTACCATTCAATCCAGCAATCCCACTACTGGGTAACTACCCAAAGGAAAAGAAGTTATTATATCAATAAGATACCTGCACCCAAATGTTTATCATAGCACAATTCACAATCGCAAGGCTATGAAATCAACCTAAGTGTCCATCAACTGATGAGTGGATAAAGAATACACACACACACACACACACACACACACACACAC
>RJWJ010030887.1:0-19579 GCA_004363605.1 Indri indri | reverse complement strand
TGTACCTTGCTTTATTCTTTCACATGTATACATTTCAAAATTTGGGGTCTCAGCTATGAACTATCAACTAAATAGTGCTTGCTTTCTCAAAATAGATATTTTCTTGGCCATTTATTTATTTAACAATATTTGTCAAAGGTTTACAACTTACTTGGCTCAGGTTATGGAGAGCAAAACACACACAGGACCTATCCTCAAGGTGCTTATATTCTCACAATGAAATGGACAGGCAAAAGTTACAGAAGGACTTCTGGTTTCTATAATATTATAGAAAATCTTATGTGAAAAATCTTGCACACTACAACTCCTAGAAAATCTGAATTAAAAAAAAAAAAAAGATTGATGCATAGCCCAGCTTCCCCAAAAGAAAAGAAAATATCTAGATGTCAGAATCTAAGAGTTGTACGCATAGAGTTTACACTAAGGGAGCCCTAAAGGAGAGTGTAGGACAGATGTAGGGGGGATAATTAGACCAGCTAATACCTAGATTGGACTTTAATCCTTGCAAAGGACAAGGGATTAGGGTTTGGAACTGAAACCTTGCTTTAAAGCTTTTCTTATAAGAGCTGTACCCTTAATATAAAGAGAAACTAGGAACGAAGAAAAATAGCTCAGCAGTCCAGGGACATGACCTGCAGGCTCACCTTGGCTTGCACTTTGGGTGAAAACAAGTCTTAAATGAGAACTCAGCTCCTTTGGCCCACATTTTTCACAGCTTAAGAGTAGAAACCCCCATGGTATCAGAGAATCCCCAAGCTGAGAAACAAACACAACCGTTGGTCTTCAGCCAGTTGTACTCTTCCGTGCTTGGCAGGATCAAATGCAAGATCACCTTGGGGAATTATTGTAGTGGATAATGTCAATGTCTACTACTTTGCCCAGATCTCATGGGCCCATTTTTACTATTGGGTGAGGGCAGGGGACTCCTTCTTTGGTGTGCATTCCCATCCAGCAGCCAGCACCTACTGAGTCTCCTTTTTCATCAAACTGCCCTTCAAGACACGTCCCCCTGCCCCACGGTTTCCATCAGCTCCCTTGCCTCAGTTCCAAGAAAGCATAACTCAAACTCCAGAGTACCAGGCAGAATCAGCCTGAGTTCACTCTCTGCGGGATTTTGCCTGAGATCACAGCCTTGCTTTGCTTCCTCCCCACCTCTGTCCAGTTTCCCCAACTCCCTTGCCAGTTTCTCCAAAGCACTTCCTTAGGAAGCACTATCCCTGAATCCTCATCTCCATCCCACATGGCTGTTTCCAAGGACCAGGACCTAATACACAGGATTCTCACAGGAAAATAAACAAGCACCTCTAGAGACAAACTCTCTAGCAAAACATTATGAAATGCACAAGGGAAAAAAATCCATCTGAAACAGTCTGCAGAAACAATAACAGTAGTATTAGTGCAACTGAGAACTTCATGTAATAGAAAAACAACTTGACAGAATATATAAATTATCCGGGATACAGATGGAGAGAACTAAAAATGGAAAATATGGTAGAGAGTTTAAGATCTACGGGATACAATGATCAGGGTTGACATAGGTCTAATAGTAGTTCCTGAGAAGAAAGTAGACAGGACAGGAAAGGGCCTATCTGAAACAATATGTCCAAGTAGCTTACAGAATTCATGAAAGACAGGAAACAACATAGTTCCTATATAGGGTAAATACAAGTTTAATGCTTATGAAAGAGACATTGCACAACACAAAAGTAGAGAGTGAATCTTATTAATAAAAGCAACCAGATAGAAAAAGACAGATAATCTACAAAGAAAGGAGAATTAGACTACCAGGAGTATGTTATTCACAGCAATAGAGTCCAGAAGACAGCAATACAATGTCTTCAAAGTGGAAAATAACTCACAACACAAACTCAGCTAAACCATCACTTAAGAAGGAGGACAAAATAAAGACATTTCCAGATAATTATTGTGACATTTTATGATATAAGTAACAAATTTTCACTACAGAAAAAATATTGACCTTAGAGGGAAGGTCTGAGATGAAAGAAACTAGGTGGAACAAAAAAACAATGGGCAAACATACAGGCTCAACTATATTAGCATCAACTCTAAAAAAAAAATCAACAATCACCATAACAAAAATGCTTAATTTGGGGATGTGAGAGCTTAAAAGCAGGATAAATTTTGGAAGCACTGACATGTGCGTTCACTCTCACTCCAAAGTGAATGCGCTCTACCAATGAGATATTGTCTGAGAGGAGAGTAAAGATACTAGCTTATCTTCATACTTTGCATGTCATATATGAATGTTACAGATTTATCTACCTAAAGCATAAAAAGTGAAAGTATTCTCACTGTACAATAATAATCAAAGAGGAATAAAAGGATATTTTGAGAAAACGTCATTTATCCAATAAGAAGGGAGAAGAAAAGACACAATGTAAAACACGGAAGTAGAAAAACAGAATGATGGGTCTGGGCCAGCTAATCAGGTGAGATTGACAGCAGACAAAAAGACAATTGGGTGGGAGGAAGAATTGTTATTTTTAAAAACAGTTGTTATACTATGATAAAAGGAGCAATTTATCAGAAAGATATGTTAATTCTGAACTTGTATATGCACCTAACAATATATATGCATTACAATAACATGAAAAGCAAAAACTGACATACTTACCAGGAGAAAGTGACAAGTCTACAATCATGATTGTAAACTTTAGAATTGGTCTTTCATGAATTGATAGAACACATAAAAAATTACTAAAGACAGGTGATTTGAACAACATAGCTAACATACTTGATATAATGCACATAAATAAGCATTATTCTGAAGGACACGTGGAATACAGTCATACCCTCCATAACGACATTTCACTCAATGGTAGACTGTGTATACAACAAGGGTGGTACCGTAAGATTACAATGGAGCTGAAAAATTCCTATCACCTAGTGACAGCTCATGACATTGCAGCTCTTATAATGGCATAGCGCCATGCATTACTTAGGTGTTTGTGGTGTTGCTGGTGTAAACAAACCTAATGCACTGCTAGTCATATGTATAAAAGTATAGCACATAAAATTATATACAATACACAATACTTGATAATAAATGACCCTGTTACCAGTTTATGTATTTATTATACTTTTTATCATTATTTTAGAGTGCATTCCCTCTACTTATGAAAAAAAAATTAACTGCAAAACAGCCTCAGGGAGGTCCTTCAGGAGATATTCTAGAAGAAGACAATGTTGTCAAAGGAGATGACAGCTCCATGCATGCTATTGCCCTGAAGACCCTTCCAGTGGGACAAGATATGGAGGGGGAAGACAGTGATATTGATGATCCTGACCCTGTGTAAATCTAAGCTAATGTGTGTGGTTGAACCTCAGCTTTTAATAAAAAAGTTTAAGAAGTAAAAATAAAAAAATTAAAAACTATAAAAAAGCTGATAGAATAAGGATATAAGGAAGGAAAATATTTTTCTACAGCTGTATAATGTGTTTGCGTTTTACACTAAGTGTTATTACAAAAGGGTCGAAAAGTTACAAAAATTTTAAAGTTTTTAAAGTAAAAAAGTTATAGCAAGCTAATTTATTATTGAGGAAAGAAAATTTTTTATAGATTTAGCATAGCAAAGTATACAGTCGACACAGCAAAGTACACAGTTTATAAAGTCTACAGTGGTACAGTAATGTCCTAGGCCTTCGTACTCACCACTCACTCACTGACTCACCCAGAGCAACTTCCAGTCCTGCAAGCTCCTTTCATGGTAAGTGCCCTATACAAGTGTACCATTGTTTGTCTTTTATATCATATTTTTACTGCACCTTTTCTATGTTTAAGCATGTTTAGGTACACAAATATTAGGTTATTAAGTATGGAATGTCTGATTTCCTTAAATACTAAGTTTGGCCATTGATATCTCTGACATTTCACTGTTACACTTCTCCTTTTATTGTGAAGGTACATCCTCATTCTTTCAAATGCACATTTTGGCTTGTGATTATCTTTCAAATTGTTTTTTAGAGCAATTTTTGTGAAACCATGGATAAGTAAAAAATTTGCATTATTTCTGAATATGAGTTCCATCATGGAACCAATGCAGCACAGACAGCTCAATATATTGACTAAGTGTTTGGGAAGGATGTGGCTAATGAATGCACAGTACATCAATGATCTGAGAAGTTCCATTCTGGTGGTTTTAATCTTGAAAATGAACCATGTAGATGACCTGAGACCAAGGTGGATAATGATGAGCTGAAAGCTGTAGTGGAAGCAAATCTATCTCAACCTACACGTGAATTAGCAGCAAGGTTTGGCATTACTATTCCAACTATATTGGACCATTTGAAACAAATTGGCAAGATAAAGAAGCTGGATAGACGGGTTCTGCATAAATTAAACAAGTGTCAGAAAGAAATGGTCTCAAAGCTTGCCTTTCTTTGCTGTCATGACATAAAGACGAACCATTTCTACACCATATCAGTACATGTGATGAAAATTGGATTCTTCCTGACAAACACAAGCATTCAGCACAATGGTGGGATAAAGATGAAGTACTGAAACACAGTGCAAAACTGAATACTGCTCAAAAAAAGCTAATGGTGTCTGTTGGTGTTCCAGTGCTAGTATTATCCGCTACAGCTTCATGAAACCTGGTCAACAGTTTACAGCGGATGTCTACTGCCGCCAATTAGAAAAAATGAGGAGAATGCTTGCAGTTAAGCAGCCAAGATTGGTCAATAGAGACAGCCCAATCCTTTTGCAAAACCACATCTTGCACAAACACTGCTCAAACTACAGAAGCTGGACTTGGAAACTCTCTGTCATCCACCATATTCACCAGACCTTGCACCAATTGACTATCACTTCTTCCAGGCTTTGGACCACTTCCTGCAAGAAAAAATATTCAGTTCTCAACAAGCTGTGGAAAACACCTTTCCTAATTTCATTGCCACTCACTCTCTAGGTGTCTTCGCTGCTGGCATAAACAAACTACTGTTGGCAAAATTGTGTTGCTAGTTTAGGCACATACTTTGATTAATTGTACTGCTTCTTGTTTGATATACAATAAACCAAACTTTTGATTTGAAATTGGACTTTTCGTATTTAATGACCTAACATCAATACTTAATATTGTATTACAATTGCCTGCAGTATTCAGTACAGTAACATGTTGTACAGGTTCGTAGCCTAGAAGCAACAGGCTATTCCATATAGTCTAGGGGTGTAGTAAGCTATACCACCTAGGTTTGTGGAAGCACACTCTATGATGTTTGCACAAGAAAAATCACCTAAGGACACGTTTCTCAGAATGTATCCCCATCATTAAGCAATACATGACGGTCTGACTGTATAAAAATTGACTTCATATTAAGATACAGAGCAAGTCTCAACAAATGACACAGAATTTATATCATACAGACTCGTATTTTCTTACCATTACAAAATTAAAAGTTAAAACAAGATAACCAACAGCCCATATATTTGGAAATTAACAAATACGCTTCTGAAAACTTAAACTGTCAAAGAAGAAATCTTAATTAAGATAAAAACATGCTTCATGTTTTATGAAACTACATATCAAAACTTACAACACAGAGTTAAGGAAATGCTAAGATGAATTTTATAGTGTATGCGCATATATCAGAGATGAGAAAATATTACAAATGAGTAAACTAAGCATTAAAATCAGAAATAGAAAAACAAGTAAACCAAAGAAAGTAAGAAAGTATGATTTAAAAAAATACACTCTGGGAGGCCTAGGCAGGAGGATCGCTTGAGGTCAGGAGTTCGAGACCAGCCTGAGGAAGAGTGAGACCCCATCTCTACTAAAAATAGAACAATTAGCTGGGCATGGTGGTGTGCACCTGTAGTCCCAGCTACTCAGGAGGCTGAGTCAGGAGGATCACTCAAGCCCAGGACTTTGAGGTTGCTGTGAGCTTGGCTGATGCTATGGCACTCTAGCCCAGGAGACAGAGCGAGACTGTCTCAGAGCAGAAAACAACAACAAAGTGAAAAAACAGACCCTTTAGGGTAGAACAAGAAATAATAATACATTCTGATAATTTATGAGGAAACTATGCAAGCTTCTATCTGTCTTCAATGGCCGCCTACTGTCTTCATGCCAAGACCCGCCAAGTCCTGTCTCCCTGTCGAAGCCCACTTTCTACTGCTTTTCCTCTGGCTCCTTAAACATGCCAACCTCCTTCCACTTTGAAGACCTTCACCCTTGCTATTTTCTCCACCCAAAACACTCTGTCTTCTCATTCTGAAATTCTTCATTGCATTCATGTTTGCGTCAAAGAAGTGTTTATATTTCTGGCACTGTCCTAGGCTCTGTGATACAGCAGTGAACAGAATAGATAAAAATCTCTGCAATTATGGAGTGTATGTCCTAGTAGATGGCAACTTTTGTCATTCAGTGAGGCCTTTCCTGACCACTGACATAAATGTCAATGTTAGTTATTTTTTTTTTTTTGTCTTCCTATTTATTTTCTTTCTCCCACTATTGTGTGTGCCACTTCTTTGAGAGGAGAGACCTTGTCTATCTTGCTCATCACTTTACTCCGAGAACATGGAATGATGCCTAAAGCAATTATGTGTTCAGGAAATATTTGTAGAAAGAATGAATGCATGAATAAGGGATTCATGGACGGTGTCTGAGAGGAGAAAGGGTTACAATTACATTTGAGGAAAACAGAAGAGGTTGCCTGCAGCAAAGTTGTGTGTGTGTGTGTGTGTGTGTGTGTGTGTGTGTGAGAGAGTGTGTGTTTGACCCCAAGCAGAAAAATACACCATAAAAAGGGAAGAGAACAAATATTGTGACAGAAGAACAAGAGGTTAGATGGGCAGGCAGGGAACAGATGTGAAGAGTCTTGTTGCCATGCCAAAGAGCACATATTTCATCATATCAGTGGCATGATGACCATTTGTTTCAATACATGCTTGGAATTTTAAATCTCATTTGGGGATTTGATTTAGAAAGTAAAAAACGTTTCTATTTTGTGACTGCATAAGCTACGCAATTGGTAAAGGAAGTTTTATTAATAATCAACTTTATATCCTGCTTCATAGAAACACTGAAATAAGCGTAGATCTAGCATTGGAACTCAGCTACGTACAAACTTAGGATGTATTTTCCCATAACTGGTGTTTCCTTCCAGTGAACCCACTTGTGTCTGGGTGGTAAACTTGTCATCATCACCATCATCATCATATTCAAGACACTATTCTAACCCATTTAATTCTCCCAAAAGCCTAACTGGAGTAGCCAGAGTTTAACCCGTGGTAGCTCCACAGCCTGCGCCTTTCACCACTCCTCCCTGCTGCGTCCGTCCTCCCTGATAAATTCAATCCCACCCATTGAGTTTTGCCACCTAATCTTATGAAAACATGCACTGTCCAGCTTGAAGTCATCTTCCCATGCCATCCTTGTACATCTCACTCATTTTCCCTGCCCACCTCCTGTCCTGTTCCTCACAGGCTTCTGCTGCTGGTGCCATCCCAGGTCTGGCCCTGGAATTGGAGCTCCTGGTCGAAGACAAAGTTACGGTCAGGTGCTTTCAAAGGGATGGGAGCGAGTCCCTGTTCCCACTCAGATTCAGTCTGATATCAGCTGTCTCTGCTGATGTGGGGGACGCCATGTAGGTGTCATATGGGATTTTCTTAGCCAATGTTCTTCTGCCCCTGACCCCTCACCAGTGGTGCACACGCCTTTCTGTGTGTGCACTCTGCTGAATGATGATCTAAGTGGCTGCTGCCCCTTTGTTCAACTCTTGGTTCTCTCACATGGAATCTTGAGGACTAGCTTTCTGGGATCTGGGAACTGGGATATAGTGGCCCCCGCCTCTCATCCTCACAGGCGCACTATGAAACTCATACCCTGCTGGCCTCCTGATCCATGGGTCTCCTCATCAGTGGGATTCCTGCCTTTACAGATCTCCAGATGAAAAGTCAGTAACATTCCCCAATTTTTAGACCCCCTTGATTTCAGAATATAGAAATCTAGCGCCTCCTCCAATCTGGGGCTGAATGGGGGCAGGTAGTTAAATGCTTTAAAAACTGTGCTCTCAAGAAAGTGACCACTTTTCTCTTTCCCTTCAGTGTGCTGTGAGAACCCACCACTTTATAAACCCAATGGTGGGATGTCTCATAACAAAGGAGTGGGGAACAGCAGATCTTCTTAGAGCGTATATGGTGAACTCAGTGCAATTTGTTCTTAGCTGTGAGTTTAGCAAGTCCTACCCACCAGGCAGTAACACCAGAGGAGCTGGAAAGGACCCGAGTCGGTACATCACATCTCTTTTTCCACATCAACACATCCATGTTATGAAACTATCCAAAGAAAGTGATACCAACACCACCTGAATCGATATAAGGAATTGCAGGGACTTTATAGGGTATCAGTGACTTATGGTAATAAACACTTCTATTTATTGACTCAGCTCAAATAAGTTAATGTTAAAACCACCACTTTTAAAAGTCAAGAACAATATGACCTAAGCTTTTTCCTTTGGCAATAAGATATACAGTTTCCCTTTGGAAGGATTAATCTTTGTACTCAATGTCAAAAACCAAAAGCTACAAATTTTTCCTAGATACTACACACTTTTAAGTGTTTGTATTAAATTGAAGAGGAAGGTTAACCATGTTTTGTATCAATTCTGATCATATTTTAGTATATAAAGGTATTACAGTGTGGTGATCAAGTAATTGTTAGGATAACATCTGGATCATATTAAGCCTGTTTCCTGATTTGAGAAATGTGGCTGGAACTGCCTACCTCATAGTGAAATGGAAATGACAGCATATTTAATGCATAATGATAGGCACTGAGTACATGCTAGTTATTGATATTTTTCTGTCCTCAGTGTTGCAATTTTTTCCCATAAGTCTTTGTCTTTCTTTCAAAATTTCTTGAATTTTTCAAAAAGAAGTTTCTAGCAGGAAATACCAGAGTTTGTTCTCTGCATGATATAATTATCATTCATTCTAAAAGTACTTAGTTTTCATGGGTCTGCTTATTGAAACCAGGTCAAAATTGTATTGCTTGTGGCCAAAAACTGTTCTACCTACTTATTCTTGCCGTATCCTTGCTAACTGGCAAGACTTGGCAGCGAAGTCCTTGAGAATGATGTGCCCTAGTTTCCTGGATGCTGTTTAATATATAGACTTCAAGTCCCAGTCTTGGAATAAAATCCTTCAAAAAGTCTTTGCTTCTCCAACGCAACATCTCCAAAGCAGTAAAGAAGGTGATTTACTGACTGGTGAAAGAAGTCGCTCTCCCTGACAGACTGTTAGACATCCTACTACCTTTCAGCCATTTTTTCTGGAATTTTGTGATTTTTAATATTTCTGTCACAGTTGTGAAGCTCACATTTTCATAGCTTTTCTTCTGCATTGTTGCTCCCTCTAGTGCCAAGTTAAGAGACTGGATATTCATACGAATGTAAAAATTTTACTGGTTTAACCGACAGAAAAGGCAACTACAGAAAGAATTATACTATTTATACATGGAAAGTATTTCTGCACATCAGGGATAGGGTCCTATTCATCGCCAAATCTCCAATGACAAGTGCAACATTGACTCCTGACAAGTAATCTTTGAACCAAACTGCTGAGAGAATACATTGAATAGAAAAAACAATTATCAAAACTAAGATGTGCCTTTAATTTTGGCACCTAAAGTTTTAGAAACATCATAAACAGAATTATTTAACTAGCTATGGAAACTGTAATAAATTCTTTCATTTTTTTTTTACATTCTTTCAAGGAATGAGGTACATGATTCAAATATGCTTTTCTAAATAAGAAGCAAAGAAGCAACTTAGCAGTTTCCAATTTAGCAAAAACTCTGACCTTTGGATGTTGTGCCCACAGACTTGAGGAATTCTTCTGCATACCACAGTTTAGAGCTGCTGAACCTCTGTGAATCCTACCATCATCCTTCAGTGTTGGCGACAGCTGCTAGCAAAGCTTACCCTACCCCATGAGACCTACCCAGTGAGAGTTCTCCTGAATCCCTTCTCAACAGCTGCCGGTGTTGTCTCTACCACTTATCTCTCTTTCCCAATTTCCCCGTATCCAGAGAGCTCCAAGCTCAAATTTGAGCATACCTTACTGTTTGACTTGCAGATCGTTGAGTATGATCCTCTCTTCAAGTCTCAGTTCAAATTCAGAACAGGATTCTCCACTGATAGGAAAGGACATGTCCAACTGTTTGGCATGAGAGGTCATCACTACTCAATATATTATAAGATACCTATATACTTTTAAAAAGCATTCTATTTATTTTGTAAGACAATCTACAGAAAGTAAAGTTTGACAAAATCACCTTGGCTCATGGGAAAACGTAGCTACCCAGTGATTTTCAACTATGCCATGTCAGAATCCCTGGAAGTTGGGGTGGTCATGATGGTTTTGTGTTTATCCGTGGGTTTTCAATAGTCAAAAAATATGGGTCTGATTTAGAGGGGCTGTAAGGAGTTATGAAGGTTTAAGTCTAAGTTATGCCCTAAGAATGATAGCTCAAAATTACACAATCCAGCTACCAAAAAGTAATTTCAGAATAACTCAATGTCGTGTCTTTTATTTCACAAACACTGTGAAGTTTATACATAGTTCCTCTCTTCTTTTCCATCTTTGTTTATTTCTGTTCCATGTTCCTGTCACTTTCTTCCGGATTCTGTGAAGCTCAGAAAAACCCACGTGGCAAAGGTAGAACCATTCTTCAGAGGGAAGAGAGGAAACTTGGCAGACAGAGTTAGTATCTCTCAGGTCAGCAGAAGTAAAAGAAAGGTTGAGAATGCACATGGGTTAAAATGTTTTGACCCATCACATGAATGTGTGTAATTTGGAGTTGGAGAAATAAAAATGGAAAGAAGCATTTCAGTCTCTTACACTACTGAGGGAACAAAATACCTCTGGTAATTTCCAATCTGGTCATTCCCTGCATGTTTAAATAAGTTTTAAAGACACTCTCAATTTCTCTCTAAATTACAGAAGCAAAAAGCTGATTCTTAGCTTTCTCTTCAATCTTTACGAAGACTCCTTTGAGCACAAACCACAGCATCGGCAGAAGCTGTTAACTTGAATAGGCAATTGATTTAGAGTTAGGAAATTTTATTATCAGTTTAGTCACAAGAGTATGTAAAAAGATAAGACAGGATTCAGTACAATGAGGGTTCCTACCTTGCAGGCTAGTAATCTGTATAGAAGAATTAGAGAAGATTATTTCTTGTCTTAAATAACACAAAATTTAAAAAAATATTGCTATTAAGCTCAAACATTTAGGAATGGCATACTTCTCTGTGCCTTGCTGTTATGTAGACAGTTAACACTTCATTGAGCATGCTTTCTGAATTGCAAGTTTAATTATCATATTATGAATAGCTAATCCCAGAGACTTTTGGTTTGCTAATTCTCCATTTGATATGTTTAAATACAAAATTTTCTCTATGCAGTGCTAGTATAAGGAGCTCTAAATTTCTCAGGATGGAAGCAGCTGGTTTGGAAGAGGTAATTTTCCTATTTATAAGAATATAATAAAATATAATGAATGAATGTCTTAGAGCAGCAGTCCCCAACCTTTGTGGCACCAGGGACCAGTTTCATGGAAGATAATTATTTTTCCATGGGGTGGGGAGGGCAGGGAGGGAGGTGGAGCTCAGGCAGTGATGCAAGGAATGGGGAGTGGCTGTAAATACAGATGAAGCTTTGATAGCTCACCCTCCCCCACTCACCTCCTACTGTGTGGCCCAGTTCCTAACAGGCCACAGACAGTACCAAGCAACGGCTGGGGATTGGGTACCACAGTCGTAGAGAGTTTGTCTTTTCCAATGCACAGAAGAAAGTATCTTCCCTACTATTATCTTTACGATCCTGCTTCAGAATGTGGTTTCTACCTAGAATTCTGCTGTTAGTTTCCTGTGGCTTCTGATTCTTGAAATTGCTCGTCATACAACCAAGAAAATGAAAGTGTGTCAGTTAGGATTGGGGTCAACTGTATATAACAGAGACCCTGCTACAGAAGTTTAAATGCACAAGTTTATGCTCTCATGTTTAATGAAGATCCAAGTGCAGCCCAGGCCTGACACAGTGGTTATAAGTCATAAGGCCTCAGAGAGATCTCTGAGCTCTCCCATCCTCTATGCTTATAAATGCATTACATCTGCATCTTAAGCAGCAGGAAGGAGGGAGTGACAGAGAGGCCAAAGGACACACACCAGCTGTCTTCTATGAAAATTTCCCAGAAGTTACACATTTCCACTTCCACTTCATTGATGGTGCTGAATAAGATCAAGGTCAGAAAGATAGAGAACAGATATTGGGTCAGACAACCAATAGTCTCTGTAGCAGAAGGTGGTGGTGACACAGTATACAGTCATTTCTGATTCAAAAGTAATCAACTCAGTATTTAAATTCAATCACTCAAGATATTCCCCCTTATTTTTCTTTTTCTTCCCTTTCCTAAATTTCCAGAAAACGCACATGTTCTTCTGTAATCAGAAGAGGGTCTCTCCCTTAGCTATAGTGTTGCCGATCACAGCTGGGCTTTTCATTGCCACGATGAGGCTAGGAGTACTGCCGAGTCTATGCTTTCCCACGGTCCTTGATCATGATGTCCACGTGCTCTGCATCCTACTCGTCCCAACCTCAGCCTCTTCAGGTCCTCCAGGCTTCTGCCATTTGGGAGGTGGGAATTCTGTATGTGTCCTTAGTTAGGGTATGAGAGGCTATGCTGCAGTGACAAGAAAAGAAAGAAAAGAAAAGAAGAGGAAAAAGGAGAAAAAGGAAAGGAAAGACTATCCCCAAATCTCAGTGATTGAACACACAAAAGTTTAGCTCTAACTCACCGCATGTCCATTGAGGTTTCTGGAGGGCTCGGGTAACACACTCATAGGCCATGCAGAGGAAGGTTGCATCAGTCACCTTCGAGCCATATCACCATGTGGCCTCCTCTGTCACTGCAGTAGGGGAATAAAAAGACTGGAGACTCACCCTGGGTTTTTTTTTTACTATCTCAGCTCCCAAATTTATACATCACTTCCTGCTATAAACTAAATGTTGTGTCTTCCCCACCCAAATTCATATGCTGAAACCCTAACCCCGAGTGGGATGAAATTTGGAGGTGAGCACTTCGGGAGCTCATTAGATTTAGGTGAGGTCATGAGGGTGGGGTCCTCACAATCAGATTAGTGCCCTTAGAAGAAGAGACCAGAGAGGTAGCACTCTCTCCCCCTCTGTCATGTGAGGTTACAGCAAAATGGTGGCCGCCTGCAAACTAGGAAGAGGGCCTTCGCCAGACACGGAATCTGCACAGCCTCCAGAACTGTGAGAAGTAACTGTTTGCAGTTTAAGCCATCCAGTCTACAAGAGTCTATTATAGCAACCCAACTGGCTAAGACACTTCAGTCTCATTTTATGGATCAAATTAGGACATGGTCCGCCTAATTGCAAGAGGACTGGGAAGTGTTTCTTTCATATGTCTAGAAGAACTAGGTGCTGGATAGAATTGGCAATGTCTATTTTTTTAGCTTATTGTGACTCTGTTAGGCCACCCTCAAGCCCATGAGTCTGGCTACCTCATTCAGTCATTGCTGATCTACCTCTAAGGTACAGTGTTTAACGTGAAACTTCTCTATGAGGCTTGTGGTCTCCTAGGCCACTTTCAAGAGTCCAGAAAATGGTTACTATGTGTTCTTTAACACTTCCAAACATATCTGGGATTTCAATTTTCCCATGCAAAGAGTGGGTAGGGAAGGATTTTTCTTAGAAACCAACTCGTTCTAAACTCTTGATATATCACCTCCATTTTCTTCTTTCCTCTGGTCAATCTTGTACCTCTTTTCCTGAGGGTGGTTTTAACTTATTCTTTGGTGTCATATCCTGTATTCTTTAAAAGTGCTTCAAGTCATACTGGCTTAGTCATGTCAAAATTCACTTACTCTTTTTCTCTCAACGGAGCCTTGCTCTTGCAAATGAAAGCTTTGTTTTCAAGATATTTGTTTCTACTACAGATTTACAAATCCCATTCATCATTTTAATTGGCTTATTTGTTGTACACTGTATCTACCCAGCTCTTAAGGGCAGTGCATATAGAAAGCTATTTTTACCATGTGAATGGGGGGTAACAATGGATACAAAAATGGGGCTAGGCTGCAGATAATTTTAAAAATTTAAATATATTATGCCAAGATATACGTAAAATTTGGAACACTGCTATTATAGCAGCTACAATACCTGGAAAACTTTAAGCACAAGTATGCTTATTTCATTTAAACTGTTATTCTTTGTGATTCACCATCCTTTGAAACAATGGGTTTTAAGACATCAGGGAACCATAAAATCCCTAATCAGCTTTGATTGCTGAATTAGATTTTTTGTTGCTTGCTCTGTAGAGAGTCTTGATGTAAAAGCAAGATTTGCAACAGAGAAAGGGGATTCCTAAATTCCAAAATGCCATTTACAAATCACAAAGAAAGTCTGGTGGACTTTGACAATGGAGCCGAATTACAACTCACAGTGAAGAGTGCTCAGAGAATGCGACAGAAGGAATGCTATCAGCTGGAAAAGAAGGCAAGATGAGAGTGGGGGTGGGAGAAGAAGTCAGACTCAAGGGTTCCTACTCCCTTTTTCAAGACAGAAATATTTTAAAGTGGTCTTGAGGTGGTAAAAACCCCAGGTATGTCATCAAGGGAGCCAAAACAGATCCTCTTGGGTGCTCTAATAGGAGACCATTTCATGGTAACAGATACCCTTTGCCATCATGAGGCAATTACTGCTGTGAAGTAAAATAAAATCTTAAGCCCCCTAGCTGACCGAATGGGCCCTCCACTTTATCAATGGGACCCCCTCAAAAAATACCTTAAAGCTGAGTTGCCAGCCTTGAGGAGAAGGAGGTCAGACACAACTAGTTTTTCCCTGTCACTCTGGGAGTTATTCTTTGTAACCATAAGATACAAAATCATCAACAAGCCTAAAGCCATGTAAGACAAAGGTTAAACCACACCTGCAGGTCATCAATTTACTTAACAGATCACTTGAGTCTTGGTATATGTCCAGTATATGTCTGGTGGCTTGTCTCTGATTAACAGAATTCCTTAACATAAAATATTCTGAGCCTTTTGACAAAGTTTCATTTTTTTAGCCAAATACAAATCAAAGAATCTTTAAACCCACCTATGACCTGTAATCCCCCGCTTTGAGATGTCCTGCCTTTTTCGGCCAAACAAATGTTTGCTTTCAGTGTATTCATTTATGACTTTACTTGTAATTCCTGTCTCCCTAAAATATATAAAACCAAACTATATAACGCAACCACAGTGAGACCACTTGCTCAAAGGCTTCTTGAGCATGGCTTTCTGGGCCATAGTCACACATATTCAACTCAGAATAACCTCCTTAAATTATTTTCCAGAGTTTGAGTTCTTTTCCATTGACATTGCAAGGAAAAATGGTAGTAAAGCAAGTTTAAGCAGAGAGAAAACTGCAGATAGCCCCAGCCACCCCACATGCCTTTTTGCTCACTGCTGTGGTCTGAATGTTTGTATTCCCCCAAAATTCATATATTGAAATCCTAACCCCCAATGTGATGGCATTAGGAAGCAGAGACTTTAGGAGGTGATTAGGATATGAGGGTGGAGCTGTCATGAATGGGATTAGTGCCTTTATAAAAGAGACCCAGAGAGCTACCTCATCCCTTCCACCATGTGAAGACTCAGCAAGAAGGTGCCATCTATAAACCAGAAAGTGGGCCCTCACCAGACACTGAATCCACCACAACCTTGATCTTTGACTCACCAATCTCCAGAACTGTGAGAAATAAATTTTTGTCTTTTATAAGCTACTCTGTTTATGATATTTTGTGATAGCAGCCCAAACAACTAAGACACCCACATTTCTAGTTGAAATGGGTTATGTCCAAAAGTTCCCTCATGCTCTTAGTAATGGATATAAGGCACCAGCCAAATGTCCTTCATGAATGAAGCATTTATTTCCCTAACTGCTAGAAGTACTCCCAGCAGACGGCCACAGCTGTCAGTTCTCTTTGGTGGGTACCTCTGCTGAAGAGTCCTGCCTCACCCAAAGTCGTGATTTCTTCCCGGGGTGCCCATATTCATTGACTGGTCAACTCAAAGGCATAAACATCTACCCACCTTGTCCTCAGTTGAGACCACTCTAAAGGGCCATCCCGGTTTTAGAACTCCCCATGGGGTCAGTTGGGGCGTTTGTTCAGACCATGGTGCAGCCCAACTTATCCTTCTGCCCAATCTTGTCTCCTTTCTTTCTTTTCTGATCCACAGATATTGATCCCAAGAGCACTTCCTAATGAACTTCCTGCTCTGTAATCTCTGTCTAAGATTCTGCTTCCTATGGATCTAACCATGCAATATTGGTCCCAGAAGCAGAGTCAAGAAAGCAGACTTTAAAATGGGTTTTTGGAGTTATATTACCCACCACTTGCCTGGGAATGAAGACTCCAGCATCGGTAGCAGTTGAAGCACAGATTGTCCCTGCACTTGATCTTAGCCAAAAAGGTCTATAAGTGACACAGATAGACCCCAGCATAAGAGATCCATGCTACTGAGATTTTTCCAGCTCTGAGATTTTAATTTTTAAACTTTGATTTCACAAAGAATTTTCTAGAGTATTAGTCAACATCTCAGAGCATTGACAGAGAATGCTTTTGCTACACCAATTCTTCCTTTGCCTTTTGTGAAGCACACTTATTTGGGGTATGATATCATGGTATGGTTTTTAAAGGAGCCACAAGTCCTATATATATTTGGATGGGCATGAGGAGAACTTGAATTTGTAGAAAGTCATCAAGAACCTGATATAAAAAGAACATATTGACAGTCCTACAGGAGTTGCCCACTTTCAATTCTTCTCTTGGTGTTGGAAATGAGTACAAAATTATACTAGTGGGGCTGGGAAGCACCACAGTTTTAGTACTAGAGTAGCTATATTGGTAAAGACAAAGGACAACAAGGAGATGCTAGTTATTGTCTGCTGCTATTGGTTGGTTCTTTTTTGCAGCTTTCAGCAGAAATGGATGTGAGAAGTATATCCTTCCTCTATACAAAATAAGGTTTACATTAATTCATAAAAGTTATTTTCCTCTAAATCCAAGAATTTTCAAGTAGCTGCATTGCTTTTCTCAATTCATGTGTTTCCAATACGTTCTCCATATGAAAAAATCATCATCGTTTTTGCTACCGTGGGAATGTCTTGCTACTTAAAACAGATGTTAATGACCATTTGATTACAATGAAATGTCAGAAAAGTCAAACAGGCTGTGGGAAAGAGTGTTAATACTCTTCAGGGTTAGAAAAATATATCTATGCTGTATCAACACACTTGGAGAACTAATGTAAAATTTCTTCCTTTGGTTATTTTTTTATGTGAAACAGATTTGTAAGCCAATCCCAAAGGTCTCTACGCTTGGGAGACATTTTCCTAAATGATTGGTTTTGAAATTTTTCTGGGGAGGAATAGTAAAAATATTCTTCTAAGTAATCCCACACTATTTCTCCCTACTAACCACCCCTCCTTGTATCTGCAGTTGAAGTACCAGGTAGTCTATACACTTGCTATGGTCTGAGGGTATGGGGAAGAAAATGGGGAGAACCCAGACAGGGATGCATGAATACTGGGTCAGGATCTAGATTCTGTTTTGTCTTCCAAGTTTATGTAAATGGTCCTATATCAGAGATCCCTCTTTCCAATCAGGGTGCGACCCCTTTGCATTGTGACTCATTTGCTCTATCTCAGCTCAATGCCACGGAGCCTCTACTGAAGTCTTCAGATGGAATGCTGGGGCTTCTACTCTTGATTTTGCTTGGTGTATTCATGGATTCTTTCCTCACATTGTCTCTTCACCCCCTTAGCCAGCTTCTCTCCAAATTGAAAAGTAATAGTGATACTTCTTAGAATCTTACTGTTTGCTCTTCTGTCCTCCATACTGCACTTGGACAAAGGTGCTTGGAAAGACAGTAGTAGCCATGCCAGAATCTTTGGTTTCTATTTGTAAGTAAAAACAATTTTGAAATTTTTGCCCTAATGTCATTCCCTGGTCTTTGATTAGCTTCTTCTGGTGAATTCTTAGCTTAACTTATCATTATTATTTTTGCCTACTTTCACTGGGTACTGAGGAAGTACCACTTCAGGCCACTACATCACTATGCTATCCTGACTTGCAAATATTCCTGCTTAACTCTTTGCATCTGAGAAAACTCAATGGAACTTTGTAGGGAAATTTAAGCAGGAATGCAGAAAGAGCCATGAGCCATTGATAATCTGTCTAGGCAGATTATCTTCTTTTTGAGTAAGATGACAAATTGAGGTAATTAAATCCATGTCTTGTTCATCATTGATTCTGACATAGAAGGGGAAGTGTAATAGCAAGTTTGAATGTTAAATGTTTAGCACTTTTTTCTTCAGAAACATATTTTTGTACACTTGGGTAAAATCTATTTATATAAACAAAGGAAAATGAAAATATGAGCAATTATCAGTTGAGCTTAGGCAATGAACAAACTACATGTTAATTACCAGCCTTAGCAATTTCCTTTGGCTAAATTCAAAGGAAAATTGCCCAACATACTCCTTTTTAACTTAGCTTGCTTCTTTGGATTTCTAAAGAATTAGGATCTGATTCATAATTTAAAAGTCTGATTTTAAACACACACACATACAGTCATGTGTCACTTAATGATAGGGATACATTCTGCGAAATACAGCATTATGCAATTTCATCATTGTATGAACACCACAAAGAATGTTTACACAAATCGATAGGGTACAGCCTACTACATAGCTAGGCTATATGGGATAGCCTATTAATTCTTGGCTGCAAATCTGTTACAGCATGTTACTCTACTGAATACTGTAGGCAGTTGTAACACAGTGGTAATTATTTTTGTATCTAAATACATCTAAACATAGAAAAGGTACAGTAAAAATACAGCAGAAAAGGCAAAAAATGGTACACCTGAATAGGGCCCTCACCGTGAATAGAGCTTGTAGGACCGAAAGTTGCCCTGGGTGAGTAAGTGATTAAGTGGTGAGTGAATGTGAAGGCTTAGGATATCACTGTACACTACTGTAGACGTTATAAACACTGTGCACTTAGGCTACACTAAATTTATTTTTTAAAATTTTCTTCAATAATAAATTAATCTTAGCTTACCGTAATTTTTTTACTTTATCAACTTTCTAACCTTTCAAACTTTTTGATTCTTTCATAATAACATTTAGCTTAAAACACAAACATATTGTACAGCTATACAAAACATTTTTAATATCCTTTTTCCATAAGCATTTTTCTATTTTTAAAATTATATGTTTGTTTTTTACTTTTTAAATTTTTTGTTAAAAACTAAGACACAGACATACACATTAGTCTAGACCTACATAGGGTCAGGATTATCAATATCACTGTCTTCCACCTCCACATCTTGTTCCACCAGAAGGTCTTCAGAAGCAATAACATGCATGGAGTTGTCATCTCCTATGACAAAAAATGTCTTCTTCTGGAATACCTTCTGAAGGACCTGCCTGAGACTGTCTTACAGTTAATTTTTCTTTTTAGTAAGTAGAAGAAGTATACCCTAA